>CM068359.1:6454872-6534872 GCA_034769755.1 Odontamblyopus lacepedii | reverse complement strand
TAGTATACACCCATGGAGCACTGTGGAACCTACTGGACCACTGATGGAGTACACACATATAAGACCACATGGGAATAGAAAAGAAAAGTACTGTGATTTAATGCTGAAAATCACATTTGAGTGTTTTTAAATGATCATTGTGGTTTCAGAATCAGTATTGAGTCAATACCGTAGTATGAAAACTGAGATGGAAATGTTAGTATTATGACAATACTACATTATTGGAAAGTATAGGAACTCATGTAGGCTTGTTTGAGGGATTTCTGAAGAGATTTCACTGCCTAAGCTCGTGTGTGCGTACAGACAAAACCTGCATCACAACACTTTAAAATGAAAGAAAGAATTGTGTGAGAGATGAATGTAGAGACGAGAGGAGATGATGGGAAAACAGGGAGCACAGAGGCAGCTGTCGAACTGAGGCCTGGAGCTCCACACCAAGCTAAAGAAGAGAGTTTGATAGAAAGTGTTTTATGCTTTGAATCATCTCATTGCTTTGGGACCTGCTCTGTTTGTGAAGATTAGACACGTTAGAAAAGTGTCAAATGAAAAAGGTTCAAACAGCTGGTCCAGAAGTTTCTACATTAGTTATTAATAGATAGTTTAGAGCAGTGGTTCTTAACCTTGTTGGAGGTACTGAACCCCACTAGTTTCATATGCGCATTCACTGAACCCTTCTTAATTGGAAAAATGAGATGTTTTTCTCCAATTCAAAACATAGGTATATATATTTTATTGGTGCACACATGTGAATCCATATTGCACATATTCGTCCAACCACTTTCTTTTTTTGCTCAACATAGTTTGTGTGAAGGGAAAATATTAAGAAAGAAATTACACAACACCTTCACGACAGTCACAAGATTATTGCACACACAAAATTTCCTGCAGTCAATAACGGCCAAATGGGGCGTGTCATCACGAATTATATGAGTTAGATGTGAGTCTGACCCCTGTACCCCTGAGACTGACTCACCAAACCCCTGGGGCTCCATCGAACCCAGGTTAAGAACCACTGGTTTAGAGGCTAAAGGTAAGCTAAGTCATGTTATACAGTCATGTTGTTACCTCCTCATACCTGGTTTATTAGTCCGCTGGGGTGACAGTGGCTCTGTGGTTACAGCAGGTCTACAGCCACTAATGTGGTGCTGATGAGCATTTACTTTCTTATTTTTACATCTCCATGCAGAAAAGCATTTGACAGACCCTCCACCAGAAAACTTACACAAGCCATCTTTAACAAACTGTTCTTAGTCAAAGTTAGTGGTGCACAGCTGTTAAGTTGTTTTGTGACTATAATGAGCTTGGTCTGTAACAGAAGTGCAGGATCTCTGAGTAATAAAGCCTCACTGAACAGAGATGTGTAGGTGAGTCAGAGAATGAAAAAGCATTAAAACTAAAGCCAGGTGGTATCGAAGCTGAAATGGAGAGACCTGAGAGTCGAGAGGAAGGCAGAAGAAGGCAGAGGAGAGGTGAGACTGGAGGATTTATCAGGGTTTTCAAATAATGACCAAAGAAAGACCCCTGATTAGAGACAGAGTCAGGAACAAGAGAGGTAATAAGGTGAAGGTGTCAAAGTCTGGAGCTGTTAAATTATGAAAGGGAAAGATCGAGTTTGGATTAGTGTTGTCTTCATATGAAATTTGAATTCTATTTCGATTCAGGATGTAATGATATCCAACTCTCTTGATACAATATTTTTACGATATGTACATCTCATGGTACAATATTTAATCCAATTTTGTGCAGGCTAACAAGTGTGAATATGTCACTTTTCTGTCATAATGCAAATAATTAAGATGTAAAAATGTTTTATAACAGTTATTCTAGCATGTAGATTGGACTGAAACAGAGCAAAGGATCATGGTCTATGTAGTTTGATATGTATTGTGATATTGCGTCATCAAAAGTCTCACAGTAATGCTGCCGGCTCTCACAATATATCGAATTACAAGTTTCTTTGCTTAAATTCATTGTTATGATGCAGAAACAGCTAAAAACAGAGAACTACATAGACCATGATCCTTTGCTCTGTTTCAGTCCACTTGATGAAATAAGTACACTAGTCTGTGCTCTTAGACTTGCGCTGATACAGCTCAAGATCACTCTAAAGACATTCCGGAAATGTTCATTTCTGTCATGTGAATGGGACTTTTTTAGTATTGATACTAGTCTGAGTATATATATTTTTTATTTAACCAAAACAGTAGATAATGCTATTAAAACACCATATACACAGTTTTGAAGTGAAAAAAAATGTGGAGCTTCATCTGTAAGGACGGTTAAAACTATCAGTTTTTTTAAATAATGACCAAAGAAAGACCTTTTGATTAGAGACAGAACATGGCCGAAAGGTGTGATAAAAAGGTGAAAGCATCAAATAAAGTCTGGAGCTTTTTAAATGATGAAAGAAAAACGAAGAGAAAGCGAGGGCAGGGTCAATGGGCAAAAACAAAAGAGATGAGATCTAGACTGGAGTTAAGATTTTAAAAGACCCATGGACTCTCACCTGAATAAAAGTGAACGTTTTATGATGGTTAATGTGCCAGTAGGAAGTCTTTACAATCTGTGCGAATCTGTGCCTGTCATAAAAAAAAAAGAAAAAAAGTTCAATTTCAGTTTTAAAGGGGCATTGTGTAACTTTTCAGGTGGAGGGGCCGTCACATAATTTTCTCCATGGAGATGTTATTTCTTTGTCTGGAATGTTCCCCAGTATGGCATACTGTCATACTGTGGAACATTTTAGGCAGAGGAATGACATCTCCATAGAAACAAGTAGATGACAAACCCTCCACCAGAAAGATTACAGAATGCACCTTTAAAATGAGTTCTTGGTCTAGTCACTGGTAGAAATCATCATCTTAAACATTTGTGAATTTACCTTTTGGAGATTTCATGGCAAAGTGCAGTGTAATCAATAAGGAAATCTATCTCCTGCCCCCCATCAACACATTCTACAATCTGAAAATCACCCACATTGATTTTTTCTTTAATTGCTATGGCAACAGTGCTATTTTTCCATCAACCCGTGGATAGCTCCCCTTTAACTCCACATGGAATGGTCCCTCACTCTTTAGACTCCAGAGCATAACCAGAAGCGATATCCACTGTGTTATAATAGTGTTTACTGAAAGCCTGGTTGAACATGGGCTAATTAGACTGCATTGTGTTTGAACAGCAAAGACAAGCCCCTCTGCAATATTTAAAATGGAGTCGATGACCAAATAACATTAACAATTAATAGCTACGGCTGCTTCTCTGTCCATAATCTATTATTCATGAACACTTTTAAAGTTCTGGACCAAACAGACCACAGGCTTCGATGTGGCCGGGGCAGATTAATCAGAGGAGCCACGTTTTTCATTACACCTGATTAGTTATTGTGCACATTACAAAACAGAATGAAATTACTGCGTGGGATGAATAGCTCAAGTTGCCACACAAAAGGTTAAGTAATTTTTTATGTCTACAGCAGAGTGAATGGAGTTTGGGTGGATAGCACGGTCACCCACAGCTAGAGGGTCCCCGGTTTGAACACTGGTTTCTCCCATTAACTAAAGCTCTTTCAATGCCAGCTGTTTCTTTATGGTTTTGTTACTGCTTAGTGTTGTCACGATACAAAAATTTCAAATTACTTCGATCAGAGGTGTGCAAAAATATAGAAAATCAATATATTTATATATCGTCAGGCCCATCAACAGAAATTTGGGGGCCCGGGGCAGCCTCACAAAGTACAAAGTGCTTCTGTGGCATTTAAGGTAAAAAAAAAAAAAAAGCATACATATTAATTTAACTGTAAAATAAGAAATAACATATTGCCTTAACTCAACTCAAGCTCATCTAACACAGCATAACATGCTCTTAATTCAAGTCATTTTAATTTGGCAAGATTTAAGTTTTTTTGCAGTGTGACCCTGTGATTCCCAGCCCTAATTTTGATACTAAGGAATAGATTTAATACTGATTCTGATAATAAAAAAAACACTTTATTTAGATAGTAGAATGTGATTTTTAACTATAAATCATAGTACTTTGTTTTCTATTCCCATGTGGTCTTTTATACCTGTATAATCCCTCAGTGCTCCATGGGTGTAGACTAGTCTGTGCTCTTCTACTTGTTCTGATCCAGCTCCAGATCATTCAGGAAAAAGCTTCTGCTCTGTCCTGTCAATGGGACTTTTATAGTATCTACCTACTGTAATACACACTAAATACCTGCTCCAATGAGTATCTAGTTTCGATACTAGTTTTAGTATCAATAAAAATGTCAAATGTCACCATGGTAACTACTGGGCGTTCCCCCAATAGAGATGCATGTAGAACACCCCCAGCGCAATGTCACTGTAAAGGATCAATACAGAGCTTTTTTATCACTTAATTAAGCACACATGGCTACAAACTGCTTCTTCCTAAACATATTTTTCCTTGGAATAGAAATAAAACACAAACTCAACATTAAAATTACAATTTGATCATTTAATGCAGCCGCTGCCCTCATT
Organism: Odontamblyopus lacepedii; assembly: GCA_034769755.1. Classification (NCBI taxonomy): domain Eukaryota; kingdom Metazoa; phylum Chordata; class Actinopteri; order Gobiiformes; family Gobiidae; genus Odontamblyopus; species Odontamblyopus lacepedii. The sequence continues at coordinate 6,530,376 of CM068359.1, read as the reverse complement.
ACTGTAAGGATTTTATATTATTCTTGGTTACTAATTTCTATTGTGTAATGAATATTTTTACAACAGCCCCATGGAGTCTAGTGACCATGAAATGAGCAGCTAATGGGGGTGCTAATTAAACAATAAAACTATAAAAGCTGAAATAAAATCAAAATGCATCCTTTAATTTCTCTAGCCCTTGTTTTAATCTAATGTTTTTATACCTTTATTATTCTCTCTCTCTGGTCTTGGAAAATCTGCTGTCATTAATTTCAGTTGGACTTGTTCCAAAAGAATCAATTAAACCCTTAAGGCTAGGGATAGGTGATTAAAGTACATATAAAGTAAAAAATAAAGATGTGAATTATGTTTGGAACCGTAATAGATTAAAGGTGCATTGTGTAACTTTTCTGGTGGAGGGTCCATCAAATACTTTTCTCCATGGATATGTTATTGCTAGAATGTTTCATAGTATGGCATTAAACATTTCTATCTTCATGGAGACCAAACCAGAAGTTACAGGTCAGATCTGTGGAGAGACAATCCGCTCACAGTCAGAATGTCGGTTTTTCTAGGTATTTTTGAGCTATTAATCCACCTATGATTGAATAAATGTAAAGTAGAGCTGTTTAATATCACATCTTTATCTCCATAGAAACAAGCATTTGACAGAACCCCAAACCGGAAAGTTACACAGTGTACCTTTAAATCTGCTGTCATTGATTTAAATTGGCCTGTGTCAGGAGAATTAATTAAACCGCTAAGGCAGGGGACAGATGATTACAAAAATTTTAAAAAGATGTAAATTATGTTTGGAAACTTAAAATAGATTAACAAAAGATGCCAACACTGCAGCAGCTACATTGCGGAATAGCCCTGATTACGTTTTACAGAGACTACTTTGCATTTAAATGAAGCAGTCATTTCTCCTGCAGCCATGACACTGTGGCACTCTGAATGGGGAATTGGCACAGAACACGTGAATGTTTAATACTAATAAAAACGACATCATTTGGCAATTAATGCCTTACTTAACCCTTTGACCCCAGTGGGATTATGGGAGTGTGATGGTGCAGGCACAGTGTATGCCCAGTCCAGCTGGAAATGAATCTATAAAATGAAAATATGTACAAAAGCAAAGGGTAGATAGACAAGTTACTGTATAAATTATGGCTGGTTTTGTAGGCTGTAATGGTCCTATAATATGCAAAATCAACTCTTGTGAGATTTAAACCATGTTAGGTTACATTTAATTTAATCCCTAATAAATGTTTCATGTGTTTTTTAGCGCAAATTGAAATCTAGCTTTTGTCATCCGTTGGCAATGTTTTTACTTTTAGTCAGAATTTAATCAAATTAGTCTAAACAGCTCCCTGTCCAGTTCTATTGAAATTGAAAGTGGAAAAAAAAAGAAAAATTTAAAATAAATGATAATAGAAAGTGACTGATTAAAATGATAAAACTCACTAAAATTGAACCAAAATAAGACACTTTTTTAGCTGAATCTGAAGTATTATTTATTTAACTTGTGAAGTGAAAAAGCAGACCAAGCTTTTAAATACACTTTAAGTAGTTGCAGTCTTTACCGCTACTACGACTGCTACGACTGCTACTACTACTACTACTGCTACTGCTACTGCCACTACCACTACTACTGCTACTACTACTACTATTACTATTACTACTATCACCACTACCACTACTACTACTACTACTACTCAAAACATGCACATCAGGTCAAATCCTCTAGCTAAAGTAGTCCTGACCCAGACTGGCTCAAGATCTGACGGTGTTCATGACAGGTTTTACCCAGAGACACTGAAGGATGGGCTAAATGCAGAGGACAAATGTGTACCTTAAAGGGCCCATAATAGGCTATTTTAGATTCTATGCTCCAATGCAGTTTCCTCTAGAGCTGGGCGGTATGACCAAAAATTGATATCACGGTATTTTTTTAAATTATCACGGTATCACGGTATTTAACGGTATTTTTGTCTTTGGCTAAGTGGAGTGTGATAGAGTTGGTAATATCATTCCAACGTTTGCTTTTCTTGTCATAGACGGTCCCTTTAGCAAACGCGCCTACCAGGGACGTCTGTGTAGTGTTTTGTGCTGCAGTGCCAACGTTACGCAGAGATTGGGGAGAAGATGCAGATTTTACTTTCATGCAATCTTCGTATTCCAGGATATGATTGTGGCGGAGGTGGTGAAGCAAGTTGCTCGTGTTGCCTCCTGCAGCTAAAACATTAGCTCGACAACACTTACAGATGATGCGTGTTTGATCCGCGTCAGATTTTTTAAAACCGAAGTATTTCCAAACAACAGACACGGCTCCCTTCTTCGGAATGAGTTTTGTGTCTGTGTCTGTGTCATTTTCTTCGTCCATGGTCACCGTTCAACTCGCTATCCTTACCACCCTAGTCTCTGCCACTACCGCTCTCCTGCAGAGTTGGCTTGTTTGGTGTAACACTGAAAAACAGCCCCCGCTCAATCTACCGCTGTGCGACGTTCCGCCGCTCTGTGTTGCTGACATATGCGCGCACACACGGTATGGCGGTAAATAAAAAATTCATATCATAAAAATAAAAATTACCGGTATACCGGTTCAAACGGTTTACCGCCCAGCCCTAGTTTCCTCATCACAAACTCACCTGGAGTTGTGTTTTGTTTGATTCACACATGTTTAACCACCAAACTGCATATTTTGGCTGAGTTCTTCCCTCAAACAGGAAACACTCTGTTCCACCTTGTGATGTCATAATACAGGTATGGTAATACAGGGCGTGCACCACTGTGTTTTTAAATCTAGAGCCATTTGGATGATTTCAGCCCTGGAATTGCCCATTTCTTCTGAACAAAAGGTAAAAGTAGCTATTAACTTGAAAACTACTGCTGCATGACATCACAAGGTGGATCTGAGCATTTTGAGCTTTGGAGATGTAGGCAGACTAACAATATAGAATTCCTCAAACATATGGAAACTAAACCAAAAACAACTCCAGTTACGTTTTTAAGGAGATAACAGTATTATAACATGTCTTAAAGCTCACAGGGCTCACACTCATAATATAGGCCCTTACTAATTTCGACCATACACATTTCTATTTAATGGCGATTACATTTTGTAGGCCTAGCCCACTTGTATGCTGCTCGAAAACTCCAAAAGCTACATGTTCCCATTTGTTCATGACCTGCTATCGAGTTTAAACCCTTGTCCCTTGTGTATAATCAGGTTAATCTCTCCCTGATAAGAGTCTTGCCCATAAATTTAAGCTGATCTCAGTCCTAACTTCGGAAGACAAAAAGTTCCATCAGCATTTGGCCAGTGTTTTAAAATGTCCTCTCTTATCGACAATCTTTCAACCAAAAATTTAGCTCCTTGGCCCCTGCGCTTAGAAAGAAGGTCGTAATTAACCTCTAAACTCTTGGTGTAATCTGGCGAATCTGCAGCTGAGGCCATAGATCGTGCCCAGAGTCCTGCACAGTGGATATATGGTGTTATCCCTGTTGTAAAATGCGAATGTGAACAGCGCCTCAGACTTAAACCTGTAAAGAAAGATAAAACTATGGTATTTCTTTTAAACACTTAGCTTCTGGCAGAATGTGGGCAGCCAACCAAAACAGATCTGTTAAAATAAAGAGGAAACAAAGCGGTGAACAGAGGAATGGTATTGTGACTGCTGACAATATAGAAACTTCATTGTTGTCATAATCATTGTAAAGGTTCTATATTACACAAAATGGAGTATTGTGAGCTTTTGTCATCTTGTAATTTTGTTATCTCATCAAAAACTTTCCTGGAGTTGAGTTTTGTTTCCTGTTTTATTAGTCCTGTCTAAATCTCCAAAGCTCAAAATGCTCTGTTCCACCTTGTGATGTCACGAAGCGTTAGTTTTCAAGTTTTCAACAGCTATCATTTACCTTTAGTTCAGTAGAAATAGGCAATTCCAGGTCTAAAATCATCCAACTGATTCTAGTAACGGTGTATGGAGTTTAAAAGCATAGTGGAGCACTTCCTGTATTACCACATGACATCACAGCTGATGTTTTCCTATTGAGAGAACTTGATATATGGAATATGAAAGATTTGAGTGCTAAAGGTGTGTGAATGAAACAAAACACAACTCCATGTTTTTGATGAGGAAACATTATAACATACATCGAAAAATGGTAGAATACAGGCCCTTTAAGTGTTTTTTTCCTGTTTTTTCTTACAGTTGTCTTTTGAATGTTTGTGTAATGCATGTTAATTCTGCATCAGTTTCGCTGTTTAGTGAAATTAGTAGAAATATAAAGCATGGTCATTGTCTTTATATTTAAGAATTTACTACAGAGAAAATGATGTAGTCCATTTTTAAACCTGGTTTATCCCTGGATTAGACCTGCATGTGGCCATATCGGCTTGTCAAAGCCTGATCCCATCAGATCTCAGAAGATCAGCAGGGCTGGGCCTGGTTAGTACTTGGATGGGAGACCACTAGGAACACCAGGTGCCACAGGGGGGCGCCAGTGGCAAAAAATAAAAAAAATAAAAATGTTGTGTCCTTAGGCAAGACACTTCACCCACATTGCCTAGTATGAAAGTGATGTGTGCATGGCAGGACTCCCTTGAAAAAGAGATTAGTAATCTCAATGGGACTTTCCTGGTTAAATAAAGAAAAAAAAAAGTCCTGGTTCAGACCTTGTTTAGCCCTGATTAGACCTGGTTTAGCTCTAGATTAGACCTGGAAAAAATCTGGATTAGACTTTGTTTAACTCTAGACTAGACCTGGAATAGTTCTGGGTCAGACCTGGTTTAGCCCCATGTTAGTCCCGGAATAGTTCTGGATTAGACCTGGTTTAGCTCTAGATTAGACCTGCAAAAAGTCTGGATTTGACCTGGTTTAGCTCTAGATTAGACCTGGGGGGAAAAAAATGGATTAGACCTGGTTTAGCTCTAGATAAAACCTGGAAAAATTCTGGATTAGACCAGGTTTAGCTCTAGATTAGACCTGGAATAATTCTGGATTAGACCTTGTTTATCTGCAGATTAGACCTGGAATAGTCCTGGTTCAGACCTGGTTTAACCCTAGATTAGACCTGGAATAGTTCTGGATTAGGCCTGGTTTAGATCTGGTGGTACTCTGAAAGGCAACTCTTTTCTTTGTTGGTACTTTGGTGTTAAAAGTTTGAGAGCCACTGTTTAGTCTTTATTTGAAATGCAATGTACAGAGACATTAAACCATAAAACAGATGTTCGGCTCCAGATTAAAACAAAATGGCAAGTCTCCATCTGCAGTCCCCTAGAGGGCGACATCACACTCTATACACACCTCAACAGACAGTTTATGCTTCGTACACAATAACATCAGCTGTTTTAAAGGTCCTATATTGCACGGCATTTACTCTTGTGAGCTTTAAGTCATTTTATAATGTTGTTACCTCATCAAAAACAGACCTGGAGTTGTGTTTTGTTTCATTCATACATGTTTGAGTGACCACCTTGTGATGTCATGAAATGGTAGTTTTCAAATTAACAGCTCCTTTTACCTTAAATTCAGTAGAAATGGGCAATTCCTGGCCTGCAATCATCCAAATGATTGTTTGGAACTCAGCCTAAATCTGCAGGTTTGTGTGTTAAATGTGTGAATGAAACAAAACACAACTCCAGGTCTGTTTGTGATGAGGAAACATTATAACATTATAGATCAGAAAAAAGCGTAATATAGACCCTTCATCAGTCGTTACCAAACTGCATCTAATTAAACAACACGATGAAACTGAAGTAGGGCTGTATCAAGAACATCAAATCTGAGAAAGGAAATTGTCAAAGTGGCGTCGTTAAATGATTTTGGCTCCAGATTTGGCAGCTGGCGGTTTGTGAGGAGAGCTTTTCATTTGATTGCTAAGGTAAGTATCCAATTCAGTTAGCTAAGTCGGCTTGAGAGGAGCTAGCTAACAATGCGTTCCCTGATTGCTTCGGCAGCTGCATGTAAAATATATCTTGGCTTGTTTATCCTAGAAGCTCTTTTCAGCTCTCCTCGGTATTCATAATTGGGTCGGTACACTCTTCTCTAATTCCTTGTTTTTGCTTAATTTTGATGTGTTTCTGTTATTTTTTTTGCAGGTGAAGAAGGAGTCTGTGGTATCATGCGTGCTGGATTCTGAGGCTGTAGCTTGGGACAGAGAGAAGAAGCAGATCCAGCCATTTCAGGTGCTCACCACAAGAAAGAGAAAGGTAAGAAAGTGTATTTAGGCAATAATCTAGTGTGTGGTAATGTGTCACCAGAGCAATATCTAGAGAAGTTGAAAGGACTTAAATTAAGATCATTTTATTTTATTGAGTAGATACAATCAATTGATCTACCAATGGAGCAAGTGTGTTTTTCTTAATTCACACAGTATTAGATTTCATTTCTTATTTCAAGTGTATAGAGTTGTTGTTTTTCTTATCTTCAGTATAGCAAGATGTATTTTCATATTTTAAGTACAAAAAGTCGTATTCCACTGGCAGATTTTACTTGTCAAATAAAATCTACTGAAATCATGATAAAACTTTCTTAATTCAAGTCATCTTAATTTGGCTAGATTTTAGTTTTTGCACAGTAAAATTTCAAACTCAATTTTGATACTAAGGAATAGACTCGATACTAAATACAAACATTAAAAGAGAAGAGGGAGGAATAAAAACCTTTCAGTCATATGCAACTAAACTCATATTTTGAGCCTGAATTTAAACCAAGTCAAAGTTTTAGTCTTGGTTTAGTCTTGGTTTAATCTTGGTTTAGTCTTGGTTTAGTCCTGTATGTATGTAGCAAAGAAAAAAAGATAACCACTAAATATATATAATTTTTTTTATTTTGTATTCAAATCCTCGAAGTATCCACCATTTACTTTCTGGAAAAATATTTATTTGTTTATGTTTATTTGTTTACTACTGCATTTTATCCTTATGGAAGACATCAAATGTATGAGGCAAATGTATAATGCAAGATATACGGAATTATGTAGTAAAGAAAACCGTTAAAGGTACATTGTATAACTTTTCTGGTGGAGGGTCTGTCAAATGCTCTTCTCTGTGAAGATGTAAACTATCCACAGTATGACATTAAACAGCTCTGCCTTACATTTATTCAATTTATTTATTCAGTTTTAGAGCTCAAAAATCCGTAGAAAAACAGACATTCTGACTGTGAGCGGGGTCGCCTCTCCACAGATCTGACCTGTAACTTGGTCTGGTTTGGTCTCCATGAAGATAGAAAGGTTTAATGCCATACTGTGAAACATTCCAGGCAAAGCAGTAACATCTCCATGGAGAAAACTGTTTGACAGACCCTCCACCAGAAAAGTTACACACTGCACCTTTAAATGACTCGACTAAATATGTTTCGACAAAGCAATAGGTGGCTACTTTCAAGATTTGAATAAAGAAAAAAAGTCTTTTTTCTTCTTTACTACATAAATCCTTGTATCTTACTTTAATATTTGATGTGTGTGTATAAAATGTAGAACGTAGTAAAAATAAATAAAGACAGAGAATAAGAGGTTATGTCCAAACCTCTGACTGCTGGTATAGGTAAATAGTAAAAGGATTGACTTCCACCATTGTTTCGTTGATATTTATTTCCATAATTTGTTGATGGCCAGTGTAGGATTCTTGTTTCTGTTTCTAGCGTGGCTGAATCCTCCGTCTTCAAACAGGAGCTTTATCTGAATCTCTTTTACTGTACAGACTGAACCCAGTGAACCACACTCATGTGAAAGATGATTGATATCTGCAGAGAGTCAAAAAGGTAGAGCGTCGCAGATAATGAGGAAGGGAGAGACGAGACGAGACAAGGAGATAAGGGGCAAGGAGAGGAGACGAGGAGGAGGGAAGGAGGAACAAAGAGAAAGGGGAAAGGAAATGAGGAGACGAGGAGAGAGAAAACCAGAAAACGAAACAAGGAGAGAGGAAGGAGAGAGAGAGACAAAGAAAAGAACAATGATTTGAAAAAGAGGAGAGGAGATAAAGATAGAAGAAAAGGATATAGTATAAAAAAGAGGAGGGGAGACAAGACAAGGAGACAAGGAAGGAGAGGAGATGAAGAACAAGAAAAGAGAGGAAGGAAAGAGGAGAGGAGCATCACAAGGAACAAAAAGGAGAGGAGACAAGAGAGAACAACAGATGGATAGAGAAGAGAAGAAATTGGAAAAGGAGAGAGGAGGCGGGGACAGAAAAGAGGGAGGAAAGGAAACAAGAAAGGAGAGATGATGAATAGTGTGGATGAGGAAAGAGAGATATCCAGAAAGAAAGAGAAGGCAGAATAATAAATTGATAAAGGGGAGAAGATGGAAAATAGGAGGAAAGTGAGACAAGGGAGGACAGGAGATGAAGAGAAAGTAAGCAAGGAAAGAGAGAATACAAAGAAAGGAGCAAGGATTCAAAAAGAAAGGCAGAGAAGGAGAGAAGAGACAAGGAAGGAAAGGAGACAAAGAGAAGAGAGGAGATGGAGACGAGGAGGAAGAGACTAAAAAGGAGCAAGGCCATGAATATGAGGAAAGGAAATGAAGACCAACAGGAATTGTATTCATGAATTTTAGACAATTCTTTCCTGATTTGAAGGACTTTGAGGACCCATTGAGGAGCGTTATTCATTCAAAAATATAATATTTTGACTTTATTGCTGTAACGAATGGGGACGGTTGCCATAGCTTGAATCGTATGAATACCAGAAGAGCAAAGAGGAGATGAGGAAAGAGGGAAGGAGACAAGGAGAGGAGGAAGGAGACGAGGAGAGAAGGACGAAGACAAGGAGAAAAGGAAGGAGATAAGGAGGGACAACCAGGAAAGGAAAAAGAGGAAGGAGAGAGGAGACAAAGAAAGGTACAAGGAGTGTGACAATTTATACATTTATTGGCAAAAATGTTTGGGAGCCGTTAATACAATTGGATGACTATCTGACAAGCTGCAGTCAAATGAAGCTCATGATGCTAGCAGTTATAGGGGTGATTTTGGAGCTGAGTTCCATATGAGGAAGACGAAATACCTAAACAAAATAAAAAGGCCAATATGACACTATTTTCTGATCTGTTCTAATGTGGTTTCCTCATCACAAACAGACCTGGAGCTGTGTTTTGTTTTATTCACACGTTTGACACACAAACCTGTAGATTTAGTTCTTCTCTCAAACACAAAACACTCTCTTTCAATTTGGGATGTAATTTGGTTATGGAAGAAGTGCTCCACTGTGTTTTTAAACTCCACACACCTTCACTAAAATCAATTGGATAATTTCAGCCCTGAAATTGCCAATGGATAGATGAGGAAAGAAGGCAAGGGAGGAGATGATGAGCGGGAGAAGATGAGCCAGATAAAGGAACAAGGGTTTGAAAAAAGGGAGAGGAGACTGGGACAAAAAGACACTAGAGGAAATGGTGAAGGAGACAGAGAGAGGAAACAAAGATAAAGATGAGGAGAGAGGAGACAACAAAAGTAACAAGGGTTTGAAAAAAAAGACTGACTTCTGAGAGCTACATCATGAGGTCAGTAAGGACCACTGAGGAGAAGGCGCTATCGGTGCATTATCCAGACCCTCCTAACCAGCGTCGAACTACAGTCAAAACTCCCAGAAAACGGACTACAACAAGCGCTCCATCCTCCACTACAGTGCTGAGTCTTATGAGAATTCTTTAAACCTTTCGGTCTTTTCATCACAACGGCCGACATTAAGTGAAATGACTAAGTGAAATGAGTGAATGTAAAATAAAGTGCCGCGCTAAACCACACACATAGTCTGCACACGTATGATCTCTGAAAAGAAAAAAAGAGACCATCTCCAACGAGATATAGACTCACCATCAGCAGCACATCCTCTGTCACAGAAAGAACACTCATATTTCACTGAGTCCTGTCCTTTAGTCTACAGAAGTGGACCACATCAGGGCACAAGGAGCATGCTATTTTTTTCAGCGCTTTATAGTTTAAGCATATTAGCCATGTGGTTTTAAGTTTCGTTTCTATAAAACGTAAACAAATGTGCATAAAGCTGCATTAAACACATAATAATAATAATAATAATAATAATAATAATAATAATAATAATAATATCAAACGGGCTGATGTGGCTCTATAGTCATTATGGTTTATATGTTGTAAAGCTGAGTTTATTTATAGACCCTTTTAGGGCAGAAGTGTTTTTAAAAAAAGCAGCACAGGCAACAGAAGTGTCATTGTTCCCCATTCATTCAGACTGAACACGGACCGAAGAAGACGGAGATAAAAATATTTCCAGCACCAAAATGTCTTATTGGTTATTCTGTGTGTGGTCAGAATCCATATTCTACCGGCGGACTAAAGTTTTAAAGTTTTACTCACCGATCGTACAAGGACCTGGCAGTCTGACAAACGTCTGGCAAAGTCGGCTTGTTGAGGGAATATTTGTGATCTTTTGACGATAATCCTTTCACAGAGCTCGACAAACTGCTGAGTTCTGCCGTACTTCTGTTGCCAAAATGCGCAACCGAGCCTACGTCATCACTGTTTACTCACGCTAAAAGGGTCTATAACTTGTACAGTTGTATTTAGGTATTTAGTAGGTTTGATCTGCACAGTGGCTTGTGGGATACCTCATAGCTCCTTACCGCTGGTTAGGAGCTTCTTATGCTAAAGGAGCTATGAAAGGAAGCACCTTTCCTTACTCCCTCCTAACTTCATTGATCCATTCGGATGGTCCCTGTCATGGCTGATGATGAGGCAGGTCCAGGTCAATGATAAGGAAACCAACTTCCTAAGTGCATGTAACCATTTTCAGATGCACCCAAGGACTTGAAAAAGAGGAGACAAAACAAGATTGGAGACAAAAGAGAAAATGAGGAGAAGAAGGAAAGAAGAGAAGACTAGGATAAAAAGACGAGAGGAGAGGAAATAGTGAAGGGGACAAGGATAGAGGAGACAACAAAAGCAACAAGGGTTTGGAGAAAAACAGGAGAGGATGAGACAAGGAGGGAAGAAATGAGCTAGGAGACAAAAGAGAAGATGAGGAGACAAGGAAAGGAAACACTGGGAGCCTGAGGAGGGACAGATAATAGAAGAGAATGATCCTGGAGATGGATATGTACAGACTGAGCACTCAGATGGACAGAGGAAGGACACTGAAGCAGATTGCAAATGTCACACAGGACCTGATTGAAATAACTGCATCTCTGGGTCAAACCAGTCACTCTAAAAAAATTATAGAGCTGATCCTGTATAAGTCTTTGAATACCTGATAAAATGACAGAATATTGTTAAAGGACCCATATTATGCTATTTTTTTTATCGATGTTATAATGTTCATCGCAAACATACATCATTTGGATCATTTCAGCCCTGGAATTGACAATCTCTACAGAACAAAAGGTAGAAGGTAGCCACTACATGATATCACAAGGTGGAATAAAGCATTTTAAGCTTTGGAGTTGTAGACAGACTAATAAAGAGTTACTCAAACATGTGTGAATGAAACAAAACACAACTCCAGGTCTGTTTATGAGGGGTTAACAACATTCTAACATGGCTTAAAGAGTATTATTGTATATTATTGTATATATACATCACAGTAGTCTATATTTTCTTATGAGTATGCTAAAAATCTGAATTCTAGAGCTAATCCTGTATAAGCCTGACCCAAGTCTTCAGACACTACTACTTCTCTCTAAAATCACTAAGCATTGTTTTGTTGCGGCAGCTTGTTAAAAAGTTGTCATCATAATTATTGGAGCGTAACCATAGATCACAGTAGTTTATTTATGGATTTCAGCTTCCTCTTCTGTGCAATATAATAATACATTTTCATACATTTTCTCCTATTTTTTCTCATAATATTTAGTTTTAAAATGTTAATCGCTATGGCAATGGTCCTAGAGTCTCATTGTGAAACCCATGGAGCATTTGTTACGCCAATGATGTTGGTTCAGCTCTCCATGCCTGGATTTGAAGATGGCCCTTGGGAGAAAAAAAAATGCCAGGAATGTGATCTAGTCCCTTTATTGATCGGGTATTTTGGTGATGCTGTCATATTGATGTGTTTCTGCTCTATGCACAAACACTTTTGCCATTTTATTCCCCATTACAATTATAGGAATAATTGTTATAATTGTTAGAAGAGATGGGGCTAAACGAGAGGATTTAAGACTGGTTCCACAATGTCCAAGACGAGATTTTAACATAACTCCTAATATCTACATTTCACCATTCAGTTTCCATTTTTGGCCTCATTTTTTAATTTTTTATTTGATTTTTTTTTTTTTTTCTAGAAAGACAGTAATAGTATGTATTTAACTTATGTTGATAAAATGTATTATTATTATTATTATTATTATTATTATTATTATTATGTAACTCACCAATACATAACTATTTTTTGTACAATCCAAATGTAAACAATCTCCCAAGATAATTTCCCCTTGTGTGTACAATTTTCTGGAAATTTTGTGTCATGAGCTCTTGTGGCACAAGATCTTCCACCATCCCTAATTATTAGGAATGTAGCAATAACCAAAATATTGTGACATCGTGACATCGTATCGTCAAAAGGCTTGTGGACCATCACAATCAAATTACAAGTTTCTTTGCTTCACATGTTGCCACCCGCCTAATTTTGTCTGTGCACAACGGTAACACAAACCCAAATGCCATAGCTTATTAAAAGAAAATCTTAGTCCCCACATGCTTGTGTGATGCATCATTTTAAAGCTTAGACCTAGTCTGTAGATGATCTGAAGACTGTGAGTGCAGCTAACCTACAGTACAGACATTCAAAAATGTCTAAAAATTTAATTTTTTGCCTCGGAAAAGAATACAAAATAATAAAGGCTGTAACTTGGGCATACTTCATCCTAGGCATTTGTGGCTCACTACACTCACTGTTGAAGTTCTTGCAAAAACTGTGTAAAATTTCAGACCTCTAGGCCTAAGGGTTTGGTGCTGTGACCCTTTTTGTAAAAATATGTCAATTCGGCACAAGTTTTTAATAGGGCTGGGCGGTATACCGTTTGAACCGGTATACCGGTAATTTTTATTTTTAGGGACGTCTGTGTAGTGTTTTGTGCTGCACTGCCAACGTTACGCAGAGATTGGGGAGAAGATGCAGATTTTACTTTCATGCAATCTTCGTATTCTCCGTCTAAAGGGACCGTCTATGACAAGAAAAGCAAATGTTGGAATGATATTACCAACTCTATCACACTCCACTTAGCCAAAGACAAAAATACCGTTAAATACCGTGATACCGTGATAATTTAAAAAAATACCGTGATATCAATTTTTGGTCATACCGCCCAGCTCTAGTTTTTAAATATGTACCAGATGTTCCAAACTGTAATAAGATGTAATGTATAATAAATAAGTCTCTTCTGAACTTTAGGCATGTTTTGTTAAGATAAAAAACTAAAACAAGCCAAAAAATTCCTGTCAAGATGCCTCTGGTGCCCCCCACCAGTGTCTGCGTGTCAGAGGAGGCGAGAGCCTCTCCAAACACGTTTGCGCACTGAGCTGCTGTCTCACTATCTCACCTCTGCCCCACGTGGGGCCCACCGCCGTAAAGGTCTTATGATAGGCTATTCAGACCTGTCAATCATTTTCTGGAAGAACCAATGACTGAAGAGCTTTTTACATGGAGCGCTTGCTCGGACATGCGTAAAACACCGCTAACTGGACGTGCTCCTTTTGTGCCACAAGCTGTGCCCGCTACACCGAATCACGTATCATCTCGTGGATGGTCTCATATTGCAGAGGAGAGTGTGAGGAAAACAAACATACCCAACAGCGCTAACAGAAGTGAGATAAGATAACCGAAAGGATGAAAAGGATACAAACATGTTTTCATCTGTCATTCATCCAAAAAAACAACTGGATATTCTATTTCTGTGGACTGTTACGGACTAATTGAGAACAGCTATTCCTGGACTGAAACAGTTTTGGACTGACAGAACCAGCTCCAAGTTAAGAAATGCGTATTTTCGGTTTGATTATTTTCGGGAATTATAAATTATTGCTCTTTGGGCAATAATTCGCTGTGCGGCATAAAATGAATGAATTGGTTGTTTTACTGAGGAATTAAGCTTTCAAACGATGTATAGCATGTCAATAGTGGAAAAATAATTAAGGTGAATATCCTGCTTGACATTTTAATGTTGTGTAATCGCCCGCGGGCGGGTGGGTGGGTTCATTGTGATGAGCAAAAAAACAGAAAACTACATAGATCATGATCCTTTGCTCTGTTTCAGTTCGATCTACATGCTGAAATAAATAGCTATTAAGCACTTTTAAATCTTAATTATTTGGATTATGACCAGAGAAAAGAAGTATATTCAGAGTTTTATTATCCTCCACAAAATATTGCAGTAAATGTTGAACCTTGAGATGTATATCGTGAAAATATTGTATCAAGAGATTTCGATATCTTTACATCCCTATTCATTATTTTCCTGAGTGAGGGACAGATTAATTCAACCAATCACCGCAAACTTTCAGAATCTGTGTTTTGTAACCATAGGACAGCTTTCTAAAAACACAAATGTAAAATTATAAAATGTTTTGGACCAACATTGTTCAATTTAGTTTAGTTTAGTTTATTTATTTGAAAGACAATGTGCAGTTACATTAAAAAGATGGCTGCACCAGATTTAGCATAATGCTACTTTCCATCTGTAGTCCTAAAACATACAGACATTTAGCATGTACAAAGTAAAAAACAATACAATACAAATCAGTGCAAAAATTCAAAAGTACAAATTATTCAGTGTTCAATACAGACTAATAAAACAAGTAGTACAGCAACACAGTAAAATAGCAGCAATTACTTAAAGTGCAAGGGGTCAGTATTATTTAAGGTGCAAGGGGTAAGTAAAGTGCCTCAGTTTGTTTGTAGTGCATCAGAAAACCAGTACAATAGCTACAATAGCTACCGGATATACCCACGAGGGTAACACCCGGTAGCTATATATCCAATGGAATGCAGCAGTGTAATTACACTCATAATCTGATAGTCTGGGGGCCATCAGATGCTACCCACGAGGGTATCATCTGATGGCCAAATACCCGTCTGGTATTGTTAGTGCACACAAGACTGGTGCTCTAAGAGCCAGTCTTTGACGGCCTGTGAGAAGCTGTGGAAATCTGCCATGTTCTTTAAGTTGTCTGGAAGCCCGTTCCATTCTTTGATGGCTTTGTAGGAAAAGGCTGATTGGGAAAAAGCAGACTTTCTTTTGGGAACATTGCAGTCACCCCTTGAGACAGACCTTAGCGCTCTGTTGGTTAGTTGAGCGCGCGGCTGTACAAAAGTTTTCAAGGGGGATGGGGCAGCGTCATGAAGGATTTTATGCACCAGGCGGATATCAGAGTATCTGATCAGATTGTCAAAGCTTAAAATTTTGTACTTGTCTAATATATTGCAGTGGTGATATCGCCGGGACTTTTTATCAAGGATTTTGAGTGCCTGATTGTGCAATGATCTTATTGGGATATGGGTCACTTTGGCTTGAGACCAGGATGACATGCAGTACAGGATATGTGAGATTATCATTGCATTGAAGTACGATTTTGCTGCTTCCCACGATAAAGAGTTCCTAATATGGCGGAAGTTTGTGACATCATATTTCAGAACCTTACAGACCTTCTTAACATGCTTCTTAAAGGTTAGTCTGGGGTCCAAAATGACACCCAAGTACTTGACTTCCTCAACGTTTTTGAGCATGTAACTATCCACATAAATACTTGGAAAAACACTGTGATTTTGTTTATTAGAGAAGTACATTGTGACCGTTTTCTCTGTATTCAGTGAAAGGTTCATGCCGTTAAACCACTCCATTGCCTTTTTCATAACCAGGCCAGTAAATTGTTTTATTACACCACTCCTTTGACCAAATTGGGATATCGACTAAACAGGTATCTTGGAAGATGATGTCTGATCCACCAATAGTTTTGGTGATTTATCTGATACCAGTATAGTATCACAACATTCTATAGGCCGATAATATTTAATACAGATGAGGGCAGGTGGAGAGTTTTTTGTAATACAGTGAGATCTTGGGTCTAGTTACATACATGGAAATCATCATGTTCAACAACCTAGACTTTACCTTTGAGATACAAGGTTAAGGTACACGTTTTTTGTCCTTTTATAGGGAAATTTGTCCTCTGCATTTGACCCATCCTTTCATGTCTCTGGGTTAAACTTGTCAGGAGCAATGGAACCCCTCTTCAGATCTTGAGCTAGTCTTGGTCAGGACTACCTTAGCGAAACTGGAGGAAACCCACCCAGATACAGATAGATCGTGCAAACTCCGCACAGAAATAGGAACTTACTGTGAAGCGTGAATGCCAACCACTCAGCCACTGTGCAATGTAAACAATAATGAAAACTCTCCTCTCTTCTACTTACTGTATGTGGTAGTATGACATCACCACACCCTAGAATCTGAAAACCACCAAACACTGAAGGACAATGTTAGAAAAGACTATGCATTTCTATGGTACCATTTGCTGTATCACTAAATTGCCCTTGTACCTTGAGGGGAATACTGTGATGAAATGGATATTACATTTGTATTTTTTCCGAGCAGAAACAGCATTCCTGTCTCTATCCTTACAGTGCTTTTCTATTAGCAGAAAACCTTTTGAACCAAACAAATAACAATTAGCTTCATCCTTTCCCTCCTGTTTTTTTTTTCCTGACCACTCAAAAATGAGACGCAGAGATGAAACGTGAGATCAGATGTTATCCTGATGGTTTTGGAGCCAGATCTGTCACATGCTTCTTTTTTATGCATATATCATTGCTCTGTCTGGAATGTTCCACAGTATGACTTTAAACAGCTCTACTTTGCATTTATTCAATTACAGGTGGGTTTATAGCTCAAAAATACCTAAAAAAAAAAAAAACATTCTGACTGTTAGCATGGGCACCTCTCCACAGATCTGACCTGTAACTTGGTCTGGTTTGGTTTCCATGAAGATAGAAAGGTTTAATGCCATACTGTGGAACATTCCAGACAAAGCAATAACATGTCCATGGAGGAAGGCAGGTGGCAGATCCTCCACCAGAAAAGTCTGAGGATCCTAACTGTTCAAAGCACTTTTCACAACTTCCAGACATCAGAGCAGAGTTTTGCTCTCACTGTAACGCTAACAAATAGCATGCTAACACACACTTTCTAAATGTCTGACAATAAAACTATATATTTAGATACAAACAGCACAAAGCAGACTTATTCTGGCCTATACAACATATCTTTAATGAGAAAAGACACATTTTGCTCAGACATGAGGTAAAAAATACAAAATTGGGTATTCTAACAGTTCTTAGTAAGGCAAAACCTTTGAAACAAACCAATAACAATAATTAGCCTTGTCTTCTTTCCTTCTGTTTTTCCTGACCATTCCACACAGAGATTCTCCTGATGGGTTTGGAGTCGGATTTGTTTAGCTCTGTGGAGGAGCCTGGTTTGAATATTTGTTGTGATTGTGTTGAGCTTCTGGCAGCCTCACCAGTGCACACTGTTCCTGCAGGAGAGCCAGATAATGCAGCTAATTATGACATTAGTGAGAGGAAGAAGGAATAATATGGGGGTTATTTCTTGGGAATAAAGAGGAGATTTTGTGAACAAATTTCAACTTATAATAAGATATGAGTGTTGTCATGATACTAAAATTTCAAGCTCTATTTCAATACTAACAAATAGACTTGATATTCAATACTGATTCTTAAACCACAATTATAATTAAAAAAACACTCGCACACACACATTTAGACAATAGAATGCGATTTTCAACATTAAATTAAACGGTAGTACTTTCTTTTCTATTCCCATGTACTCTTATGTGTGTACTCCTCAGTGGTCCAGGTAGGTTCCATAGTGCTCCGTGGACGTACACTAGTCCATGTGCTCTTATACTTGTTCTGATACAGCTTAAGATCATTCTAAAACATTCAGGAAAGGTCCATTTCTGTTCTGTCAATGGGACTTCTTTAGTATCAATACCTGCTCAAAGGATTATCTAGTTTCAATACTAGTTTTAGTATCTGATTTTGGATACTTTTGATAACCCTACTTCAACATGAAATATCTAAAAGGTAAATTCACAAATGTTGAACCTGATCATTTCTGTCAGTGACCCAAGAACTCACTGTATTACAGCAAAAAACTCCAATTTAACATTCATTTTAAATGTCCCATCTGTATTAAATATTCTTGGCCTATATGTTGTGATGTCGTCTGAAATACAGCAGTAGGTTGATGTTGCACATTTGGTTGCCATGACTAAATGTGCACATGAGTTTTGTAGTACTGGCTTCAAAAACAAATAACATTAAAGGTGCATTGTGTAACTTTTCTAGTGGAGGGTCCATCAAATGCTTTTCTTCATGGAGATGTTATTGCTTTGTCTGGAAAGCTTCACGTTATGGTATTAAACCTCATCATCTTCAGGGGCACCAAACTAGGTATTTTTGAGCTATAAAACCACTTGTAATTGAGTAAATGTAAAGTAGACCTGTTTAATGTCACACTGTGGAAGATTCCAGGCAGAGCAGTGACATATCCATAGAAACAAGCAGGTGCTGGATCCTCCACCAGAAAAGTTGCACAGGAAGATGCAAAGTTCTACATAAAATATAGGCACAAGGAGCACATTTTTAGTTTAAAGAAGGTGGTATTTTACTTCTCTGGGGTATTAAAAGGAAACATGGCGATCTAAATATAGGTGAAGATGGACAGTTAAGGGTGAGGACACAAACTGATCCACTATATGACCGCTTTTCATGTTTTTATAATTCTGATGTGGTTTGGTGAGGTAGTACATGAGGTCAGTATTTACCATAGTTTTATGTCATTGGAAGTTTGTGGGAAAAACAGTCAAGTAGTAAATTACAAAAACACATCAAGTTGCGTGTTCTAAAACCAGATATCTCTATCTTTGTCATTAACACTGAAAAAAAAAAAAAAAAATTGCATAAAGCCCACTCTTTAAAAATTTTTTTTACTTGTATTCCACATAAGCCACAGCCTCTTTATGTTGTTTTGGTAATAACATGACTGGCTTTGTTTAGATAGCTCATTAGGCTCTTGTGAGTTAAAGAGGCACGCTGTAAACTTTCATTGGGAGGGTTTGAAATGTTGTCTTTGGAAATGTTGTTTTGCCTGAAGTATTCCACAAAATGGCAGAAAAACTTGGTGATTTCCATGGAGACGAGTCTGTGACACCACCAGATTTTGGCAGTAAAGGCAATCACAATTGAATAAATGGAAGATTTTTTTTTTTACACCAAAATGTGCAACAGACGAAGCAATAACATTTTTCAGTAGCGTGCAGTCAAAACTGAAATAATAGGTCTGTTCATAAGAATCTAACGTATCCATTTGCAGTAACAGTTTCTATGACGTCTTTATTATTTTAATTAAAGTTAGCATTTGCATAACATTAGCTAATTAGTTCATTTAAAGGGCCCATATTATGCTATTTTGTGATCTATGTTATAATGTTGTTTTGAATTGTTTTGTTCTTTTAAATGAAAAACACTCTGTTCCACACTTTGTTGCCTGACCGATCTATTTGTTGGCCGATATTATCAGCAAATATGGGCTAGAATGTTATGCAGAAATGCCATTAGGCCATCCTATCATCTTTAAATATGACTGTAAAGAGGCAGAATAACAAATAAATGTAGACTAAATAAACCCAATTTAAAATCCATTAGAGCCAGACCTAAGTTTTATAATCAGTAGAGCAGGGGTCTCAAACTCAATTTACCTGGGGGCCGCTGGAGGCAGAGTCTGGGTGAGGGTGGGCCGCATAAGGGATTCCACACAAAAAAAGTAAAAAAAACAAAACAAAAAAAAAGGTCCTCAAATGTCATTAACAGTTTTAATGATTTCTTCTGAACACGAAGTGTCCTGAACATGAATGGAACATTGAGTGAAAATCATGAACGGTTCTTCTGAACATGGCTTCTCTTGCCTACTCCTTGCTGCCAGAGACTCACTAACCCTGTAGCTTCGACTGCTGCAATATTCTCTTTGGTTGCTTTCTTGAAGAAATCTTGTTGCTTCAGTAGACCTGCTTTAAGACTGGCAACCCACTTGGCTCTCTCATCCCCCTGGTATTTTGCACATTCCTCAGCATGTTTAGTTGAATAATGGCGTTTAACGTTGTATTCTTTGTGCACTGCAACTTTCTCTGTGCAAATAAGACATGTGGGGATGCCCCTGTGCTCAACAAAGAAATCCTGCGTCTCCCACTTTTCTTGAAATTGTCTGTGCTCGTCACCAACCTTTCTCTTCACTGCAGGCTTTGATGAAGACATGACTGGGGTATGACAAAATCTAATTGATTCCGCTTACTGGCGCTCTTGTTTCACGTTTCAAACAAGTGTTTAGCTAGCTAATTGCGCACAGAGAACGTCTTAACGCTTTGTGACGGCGCGCGCCTTAACCGGGAGAGCGCTCCGTGCGCTCTGCCGCGCTCTCGAGCCAGAGCGAGAGGCGCCGGTCGGGGAATGTCAGGGCAGCTACAGGTGCTCCGTCACACGCTTCTATCTGTAACAGCAGCGTAGACGATAAACAGCCCGGTAACAGTCACCGTTCTTTTTGCGCTCGATCATGACATTTGTGGTAGAAAGCACATAGAAGGCAAGCGCAAAGGCGACTGCTGTCTGACTCTTCAATACACGCCGTGCTGTTGTTGCAAGCGTAAAATGCATGAAGCTGGTGTAGCTTAGCCCCGACCAGGGACGGCGCGCGGGAACTGGCTGATTGGCCCTTCGGAGGTCCACTTTCTCCGCTGGCCACACTAATGTTATACTTTCATATTAAGGTGCGGGCCACAAAATATTGTACTGCGGGCTGCACTTGGCCCCCGGACCGCGAGTCTGAGACCCCTGCAGTAGAAGATTTACAATGAATTTTTACATCACTAAATATATCAGCTTTTATTGGCTATCGGCACCTCCAACTCCCATTTTATCGGTATCATATTGGCCGCTAAAAAATCCATATCAGTCGAGCTCTAGTTAAAACTACCACTTCATGACATCACAAGGTGGAACAGAGCATTTTGAGCTTTGGAGTTATAGAGAGTAATAATAAAGGATTACTTAAATGTGTGAATAAAACAAAACACATCTCCAGGTGTATTTTTGAGGAAGTAACAGCATTCTAACATGGCTAAAAGCTCACAAGAGTCCATTTTGCGTAATATACTGTAGGCCCTTCAAGTGAGTATTTATTTCAGCTCAACTATTTAATGGGAGTGGAAGTAAATGGGGTGACATGGGGATGTTTAAATGGCCATGCCCTAGTTTAATTTTATGTAAAATTTTGTTAGAAATGGTCCAAAAATATTTTCCTATATTAAGAAAAGCGAGAATTGTGAATTTTTGTATGAAACACACACACAGCTAGTGGGGCCACAGCGTCACTGACTCGGATTGGAAACACATTTATTTGTTGTGGAACTGAAATTGAATGGCAGCAGGTCAGAATTGTGGAAAAGTGTGTTTGATTTTAACATGGAGGCCACAGAGGAGAGATGTAATAAGGCCGAGCTCAGACAGACTGGTGTAAACAAGAAGAAGAGGGGAAGGGATGGCGATATGAGGGCTGGAGAGGGGGAGAGCCAGAGCAACAGATGAGGTAGGAGAGAGAGAGAGATGAAAGCTGGAGAGGGGGAGAAGAAAGGAGGTGAGGAGGGAGAGGGAGGAAAATGAAGAGAAGAAAGAACTGAGGGAGAGAACAAAAGGGGGAAGATAGGGAAGGAGAGATGGAGAGGCGAGGGGAGAGAGGGCCTGAGGAGGGGAGGAGAAAGGGAGAGATGATAGGAGAGATGAGAGGGGGAGAATAATTAAAATAGAGAACAGATGGGAGAGAAAGAGAAATGAGGGGAGAGGAAGGATGAGGGGACTATGGAACAATCCAGGCAGAGTAATGACATCTCCATAGAAACAAGCAGGTGACGGACCCCCAACCAAAAACTTACACAATGTGCCTTTAACATGACTCCCTTTTCATCTTCTCTTCTCATCTCTTCATCTGCGTGAGGTCCAGAGTTTTCCCAATTTACCGAGCAGAACCACAGAGTCCACAGAGGCTCCTGGCATTCCCAGTCCAGTACTAACCAGACCCATCCATGCTCAGCTTCGGAAATTTGACGAAATCAGGACCTGGCAATGAGAAAAGTGCCAGAACTAAGCCAAGTGAGGACTGAAACATGACTAAGCCAGGACATACCGGACTAAAATGCAAAAATAAAACATACATAAAGTCGCGAAGGTGCACTGTGCAAATAATAGCCGTGTTTTAGTATTTAGATTTTCTCTTGTAACTTTAAAGCTGCACTGTGGAACTTTTTGGTTGGGGGTACCTCACCTGCTTGTTTCTATGGATATGTCATTGCTTAGCCTGGAATGTTCCACAGTGTGACATTAAACAACTATACTTTACATTCATTCAACTGCAGGTGGTTTTACAGCTCATAAATCCCTAGAAAAACAGACATTCTGACTGTGAGCGGAGGTCGCCTCTCCACAGATTTGACCTGTAACTTGGTCTGGTTTGGGCTCCATGAAGATAGAAAGGTCTAATGCCATACTGTGGAACATTCCAGACAAAGCAATAACATCTCCATGGAGAAAAGCATTTGACAGACCCTCCACCAGATAATAAAGATGAAACAGCTTAAGTGTTTACCATCAGAAATAAACCCAAACTCAAGTTCAAGTCTTTTTTTTTTTTTTTTTTATAAATTACTGCAGTTTAGACTATTTTCACCTTCTATAATTGTGCAGCGTCTCCTTTATTGTTGTACAAACGACATTACAAATGTGGTTCTCAAGTATTTAACATTTAATAACTGAGCAGCGAATCCTGTTTTAAGTGTAATTCCTCTAACTGAAAGCAGAGTGAAAGATGAAGGTTTTCAAAGTGTGATTTTGATTTTGAACGTTTTTAATTACTCCACCATAGAGTAAAGCTCACCACTGATTACACCATTGTTCTTTTAAGGGCTGTAATTGAGAGGAACTGATGGACGCGTCTGAATGTAGATTGGACCATAATTTGAGCGGAAAATACTTGACCTTAGTTTTGAAAGAAAATCTTCTCATTACTTTATTATTCTTTAGTGAAAAATTAGCATTTTGAATTTTAGTTAAATCTACTCCGAGCAGTTTTTAGTACTTTTATGTTGATTGTAATATTGAAAGTCCTATATTACACAAAATGGTCTCTTGTGAGCTTTAAGTCATGTTATACAGTAGGGGTGGCACGGTATATGTATTCGTATTGAACCGTCACGGTATGGGGGTCACGGTTCGGTGCGTGCATTTTGATGGAGAATATACGGTACAAAAGTTTAATATTGAACTGACCACGGGACTTTCCTTTTGCGATGGTTTCCTTAACCATTGTCATGTGCAAGCCCTGATTGGTCCATGAACATGTATACATGTCTGGATTGGTCTAGCTAGCAAACTCCGCCTTCAAATACAAAACTGCTGTTGTTGAAAGTTGCTGCTGTTAGGTCGTTGCGAGAGGGGTGAAAGACGATGGCGAGTAATTCAAGCCCAGAGTTAGAAGACCCACCACCATCATTTAAGTCGGTGGTGTGGGCAGGGCTCTGCAGTGCGCCCATTTCACTTGCATTTGCGAGCAAATATTTTGTCGTGCGAACGAGGAAAATAAAACAGTCGCACCTGTGCGAGTGCTTCTGCAGCCACAATAAGGAGCTGCGCACAGACGCAACGTGACGAGTTAAACGTTCTACATGTATCAAACATTTGGGGCCCTAGGACTTCAGAATCGTGCCCAAGCCTGGAATGCCCCTAAAGCGCGACACGCAACCGAACCGTGCCCGGGCACGACACCTCCGACCGCGCACGACCCCAGCATACGAGCTCCGGGTGTGCGCCGATATCACTCATACGAACAAATTCTGCTTCAAAACACACCCATGCCCCCTTAAATGAGGAGCGGCACCGCAGCAGGACCCACACCTGTCCCACCACTCAGTAGATTCCCCTGTGCCGCTGGACTTCCTCCTCCGCTAAAGCAAGAGCTTTGTCTCGGTCTTGTCTAGGACTCGAGCGCATTTGGACTCGGTCACGGACTCGATGTCTGAATACTGAGTGCATCATATTTCATTACGGCCGCTGCTGTCGCCAATAAACTTGTACCAGTGTGCGGGACCTGTGCAATGGAGCCCGTGGACACTGCACCGCCAGCGCGCGGCTTGTCCACAGCTCCACCCTCAGCGTGCATCACAGGGCAGGTTAAACATCCGCCCTGTGAAAAAAACGAATTTTATGTCAGTGTCCGCACAGAGCAGAGCTACGGCACAGAGCAGGCGATATGTGGGCTGAAGTTTGCCAAAGAAAATGCCAAATTAATCTGTTTGTCACAACTCCAGGAATTTGAAAATACAGGTTTAAAAATTCTACCCACTTTATTCACATCGAAGCAGTTTTGTGTAAAGTGCCAGTGGAAGTTCTCTTAAAGAAGAGGTTCTCAAACTGTGGGTAGTGTTGTGTTTTTGTTTTAGTTTTTCCTTGAGTGATGCAGAAAAGAGGGAGCCACTGTCTGTGTGAATGTTCTTGTATGTTCGCTTAGGTCCAAAAAGGGGCGCAGAGTGTTTCAGTGCAGTACAGTCTGTTTGGCTTATTTTAAGTCTAAATGAATATTAATCAGATAAAATGGAGATAGACTGATTAAAAACACAGTGATTGTGAAAAGTACAGTCATAATTCTTTTGTGTTTTTTGTATAAAATTCATTCAAATAAGTTGGTGTGCGCAAGTTCTGCACTGTAATAAACGTTCAAAACTAAAACCTATTTGTGCCCCCATTTGTTTTTCTGTCCTCCTAAAATTTTTGACTTAGGGGCACATGTGCTCCTGAAAAAAAAAGTTAATGTAGAGCCCTGGGTGTGGGACAACTTCGGGTTCCCCGTGAGTTACAACAGCAACGGGGAGCGGGTGGTGGACAAAATGAAGACGGTCTGTCGTCGTTTGACAGCTGTGGGTTATGTGAGTGGGAACACTTCAAATATGCTAACACAGAAGGTACCTAAAAAGACCATGTGTTAAAACTTCACTGATGTACCCAGCTCAGTAACCAATCAATATACTCAATGTGGTGCTTGCGTGTTCACTTGTTTTACATGTTTTATTACTTTTACTTATTTTACTACATGTTGCACTTATCTCAGCTGGAGATTTAGGCAATAAAAAGCTGCCTTTGAGGACGGCCTTTCTGGCTATGTTTTTTTTCCTGCAATGTATCGAAAATGTACCGAACCGTGGGGTCTGAACCGAGGTACGTACCGTACCGTGAATTTTGTGTACCGTGCCACCCCTATTATACAGTAATGCTCATCCAAAACAGACCTGGAGTTGTGTTTTGTTTCATTCACACGTTTGAGTAACTTATTAGTCTGTCTACATCTCCAAAGCTCTAACTGCTCTGTTCCACCTTGTGATGTCATGAAGTGGTAGTTTTAAAGTGAATATCTCTTTTTACCTTTAACTCAGTAGAGATTGGCTATTTTTCGCTGAAATGATCCAAATGATGTGTGAATGAAACAAAACACAACTCCAGGTCTGTTTGTGATGAGGACATTATAATGTAGATCAGAAAATATCATAATATGGACCCTTTAAAGCTGCTGTGCCTAATTTTATTTAATTTTTTTACTGTCACAGTACTGACTACTGTGAAAAACAGAACAAGTTTGCAGTGGTCCAAAGTTCTTCCTCTTTTGCATTCAGAGCATCCTAATTATTCACCATGATGAGTTTATAAGCACTTTTCACAAGCTTCAGAGACCGTGCAGCTACCATGCTAAAGGTGTACTTCCTGCTGAGTTATCTTAACCCCAAGAGCCGCTTTTACAATATACCTGGTAAACAGCTTTGGGAAGTCAGTCTTATGTAAGAATAATTGGACTCAAATGTTATAATTGTTTTGTTTTTCTCTCTGCAGGATGTGGATGCCTCTGAAATCAAAGTCCAAGTTTGTGTTTACGCCTTTGACCTGCTCTATCTGAACGGAGAGGTGAGTCCAGTTCCCCTTCCTCCCTCTCTCCTTCTACCCACAACATCATCCTCTCCTCCACTCCTTTTTTCCTTTCATTCCTTTCACTTTATCCTCTCCCTCTCTCACCTTAGCTTCCCTCTTTCTTCCTCCTCTTCCCCTGCTTTTCTCCCTTCTTTTGTCCTCTCCCCTTCTGCCTCACGTCACCCATATCTCTTCTTTTACCTCTGTTCCATCTCCCTTTTTCTAACTCCTCCTTCCCTCCCTCTCCTTCGCCCCAGTCACTTCTTCCCCAGTCTTTCACTCTCTGTCTCTATCCTGCTTTCTCCCTTCTTCTTTCCCTGTCTTCCTGTCTCCTACTCTCCCCTTCCTTACCTCTCCCAATTTTTTTCCCCATTCTTCGCACTCCTCTCCCCCTCTTGCTTCCTCTCCCTGTTTCCATCTCCCCTTTTCCTTCCTCCTCTTCTTGCTCTCTCCCACTCTCCCATAACTCCTCCTGTCTTACACTCTTTCTCTTCCTCGTCTTCCCTCCTCATCTCTCTTCCTCTCTTTTTCTCCTCTCTTCCTCTCCACCTCCTACCCTCTCTCTCACATGTTTTTAGCCTCCCTCTTTCTTCTCTCTCCTCTCTTGTCCTCTCCCCTTTCATCTCACATCACCCACATCTCTTTTTTTACCTCTGTTCCCTCTCCCCAGCTCCCTCCTTCTAACTTCTCCTCTCTCCCTCCTCCTTCCTGTTCTTTCTCTCTCCTTCTCCCCATTCTTCCCCTTCCTTCTCCAATCATTGCCCCATCTCTCCTTCTCACTCCCTTCTTCTCTCCCACTTTTCCTATCACTTCTCCTCCCCTCCTCTCCCAGTCTTTCTCTCCATTCTCCGTACTCTCCCTCTTTCCTGTTTATTGTTTACAGCGCTCCTTTTGCTGTCGTTCCGATGAGAGGAGAGCCGTTGGTGAATGACAATGACTCAGTTTGAAGCAGGCTGATTGTAGTTCTCATTTAAATGCCTATGCAGTGTGAGCAGAGAGAGATAGAGACAGCTGCTCCAAACCCGTCTAAAAACCATCCAACCACCTCCACCAAACGAACAAATATGATACAAGAGACATGTACTGAACAACCTGACTCAAAACTCTGCAGAGTGTACGGTTAGATATTTACTGTTAGTTTTTTGGGATTTCATGCCGCTACTTGACTAATTATTGTACCGATACCAGCCCGATACCACATAATGTGAAGAAGTAAACTAAAGCTACTCAGCCGTGTACAGTACAAGAGCAAAACATAAAAGGCCATCTCTGTAAGAATGAGATTTTGAGGATGGAAATTTAAGACAAATGTATAATGATCTTGATGATGAGTCGGTCATTTGGTCTGAGTACTCTCCAATACAATACCTAGATATATTTGGGCTGAACATTGTACAAATAATTGAATATTTAGTGTATTGTTCAAAATTTTAAAAACTCTCTCCAAAAGTAGAACAATTCTTAACTTAATTTCCACTGATTCTCAAAACTAAAACTACCCGAGGAGAGGGTCAGAGCAGAGGGTCAGATGAGCAGAGGACAGGGGCAGAGGCAGAGAGGATGAAGAGGAAAGGGTCAGAGGCGCAGAGGACAGAGTCAGAGGCGCAGAGGATGAAGAGGAGAGGGTCAGAGGAGCACAGGGTCAGAGGCGCAGAGGATGAAGAGGAGAGGTTCTGAGGCGCAGAGGTTCAGAGGAGAGGTTCAGAGGCGCAGAGGGTCAGAGGAGCAGAGGACAGGGTCAGAGGCGCAGTGGATGAAGAGGAGAGGGTCAGAGGCGCAGAGGAGCAGAGGACAGGGTCAGAGGCGCAGAGGATGAAGAGGAGAGGTGCAGAAGGTCAGAGGAGAGGGGCAGAGGAGCAGAGGATGAAGAGGAGAGGCTCACAGGAGCCAAGGATGAAGAGGAGAGGGGCAGAGGATGAAGAGGAGAGGTTCTGAGGCGCAGAGGTTCAGAGGAGAGGGTCAGAGGAGCAGAGGGTCAGACCAGAGGGTCAGAGGAGCATAGGGTCAGAAGAGCAGAGGAGAGTGTTAGAGGAGACGGTCAGAGGAGCAGAGGACAGGGTCAGAGGCGCAGAGGAGCAGAGGACAGGGTCAGAGGCGCAGAGGATGAAGAGGAGAGTTTCAGAGGCGCAGAGGGTCAGAGGAGCAGAGGACAGTGTCAGAGGCGCAGAGGATGAAGAGGAGAGGCGCAGAGGGTCAGAGGAGAGGTTCAGAGGCGCAGAGGAGCAGAGGACAGGGTCAGAGGCACAGAGGATGAAGAGGAGAGGCGCAGAGGGTCAGAGGAGAGGTTCAGAGGCGCAGAGGAGCAGAGGACAGGGTCAGAGGCGCAGAGGGTCAGAGAAGAGGGGCAGAGGAGCAGAGGATGAAGAGGAGAGGGTCAGAGGAGCAGATGATGAAGAGGAGAGAGTCAGAGGATGAAGAGGAGAGGGGCAGAGGATCAGAGGAGAGGGTCAGAGTCGCAGAGGATGAAGAGGAGAGGGTCAAAGGAGCCAAGGATGAAGAGGAGAGGGTCAGAGGAGCAGAGAATGAAGAAGAGAGGGTCAGAGGATGAAGAGGAGAGGGTCAGAGGAGCAGAAGATGAAGAGGAGAGGGGCAGAGGAAGAAGAGGAGAGGGTCAGAGGAGCAGAGGATGAAGAGGAGAGGGGCAGAGGATGAAGAGAAGAGGGGCTGAGGAGCACAGGGTCAGAGGAGAGGGTCAGAGGTGCAGAGGATGAAGAGGAGAGGAGCAGAGGATGGAGAGGAGAGGGGCAGAGGATGAAGAGGAGAGGGGAAGAGGATGCAGAGCATTCTCATAATAGCCTGTAATAATGTGAAGACCATTATCCAAATATTATGTCCTTTATGCAAATCCAAATGAAGTTGTCGGCAGGTCCTGGAAGGTCCCTGGTTTAAAAAGCATCTCTTCAGCATTTCCTCATTGAATTGCTAAAAGTCAGACGATGCAAATGAGGCTGGATTTCCATAGACCTTGGTAATAATAGTTTCCCCAATTGACCAAAAGTAATTGACTCTGTACAGTGGTCCCGTTTGAGTGGTTTGGGGCCTAATAGGACTCTTTATGTAAATCTGACGCACTAATTTGTTGCAACTTAAGATGCTGATTTTCTGTATTGTTTATTTTCTAATATTAATTTAACATGTTTGTTGAAATGGGGCTGCACTGTTGTAATCATCTTTTTCGCTTTGTTTGGTGAAAAGTTTCAATAGTAGGAACATTACAGGTTTTTCACTTCCAATGCTGATATCAGTACTTTGCCTTTAAAGGTGCATTGTGTAACTTTTCTGGAGGAAGATCCGTCCATGGAGACGTTATTGCTTTGACTGGTCAGATCTGTGGAGAGGCGACCCCGCTCACAGTCAGAATGAGCTATAAAATCACCTGTAATTGAATAATAATATGTAAGGTTTTATGTCACACTGTGGAACATTCCAGGCAGAGCAATGACGGATCCATAGAAGCAAGCAGGTGACGCACCCCCAACCAAAAAGTTACACAGTGCAGCTTTAAGCACTCTTCTAATCTTGTCATGTCAGTGGAAACCTCGTCACATTTTCCATAAAAGTCCTGCAGTGTGTACTTATATTTTTCACCCAAACAAGGCCATTACGGGCCCAGATCCATCAAGGTCGCCCTCTCTTAGCATTTGCCAGAATCAGGCAGAAGTAATGAGCAATTCTGTTTTATCGTCTCAAATTTACTGTTGAAATGCATAATAGATTAGGTGGAATACAGTGGGATTGTAAAATATGTGTGTGACGAGAGGAGATGAATCTGAAGCATAATTCTGTGGTGAGATCCTGTTTTCCTTGGTCCTGTTTCAGTCTTGGTTTAATTCTGGTTTAGTACTAGGTTTAGCCCTGGTTTAATCAGAGTCCAAGGTTTAGTCCAAGGTTTAGTCCAAGGTTTAGTCCAAGGTTTAGTCCAAGGTTTAGTCCAAGGTGTAGTCCAAGGTGTAGTCCCTGGTTTAGTCCCTGGTTTAGTCCCTGGTTTAGTCCCAGGTTTAGTCCCTGGTTTAGTCCCAGGTTTAGTCTTTGCATAGTCCTGGTTTAGTCCCTGGTTTAGTCCCAGGTTTAGTCCCAGGTTTAGTCCCAGGTTTAATCCTGGTTTAGTCCCAGGTTTAGTCCCTGGTTTAGTCCCAGGTTTAGTCTTTGCATAGTCCTGGTTTAGTCCCAGGTTTAGTCTTTGCATAGTCCTGGTTTAGTCTCCGTTTAGTCTTTGCATAGTCCTGGTTTAGTCCCTGTTTAGTCTTTGCCTAGTCCTAGTCACCCACATCACAACACAAATGTGGTCTTGGTGAGAGGAGAGGAGTCTGAAGTATAATTCTTTCTGAGATCCTGTTTTCCTCGGTCAGTGTTTCAGAGGAGGAGGCGAGTTCTCCAGCCTGTGAGTCATTTAGAGAGGAGTCAGAGTCATTTATTCAAATAGCCAAAAAGCCAAAGTATTTTCATTTGTTTGTAAATAATTAATGTACAGCAAGGTCTATGTGCAGTTTAGAGGATTTAATAATATTCTAGGGCAACTGATCTAATTAAAGGTGCACTGAGTAACTTATATATGCAAGGACAAGCAGGTTACAGGCGAACGCTTCACCTGCTTGTCTCCATGGAGATGTTATTGCTTTGCCTGAAATGTTACATGGTATGACTTTAAACACATCCATCTAGCATTTATTTATTGGTGTGAGGTGTTTCTGTTGCTCAAAAATACAATCATTCCTTCTGTGAATAGGGGCAACTCTACATATCTGAATAATGTATATGCAGTATCCCACTTACTGCAGTTGAATGTGCATTCTGTCAGTCTGCCCCAGGGCAGCTGTGGCTATAATAGTGTCTTACCAGCACTGAGTGTGGAGTGAAGGAAGAATGAACTTTGGGTGTCATGAAAGGTGCTGTATAAATGCAATGATTAATTAAATCAAAATGTGTCCAAAAGACAAACAAACATGATTTCATTATAGTTCTATGTCTCCAACAACTTGATATACACGCAGAACAAAATCACCATCTTCTGGCACAGAAAGAACACTTATATTCCACTGAGAGTGTCTTTTAGTCTGACAGAAGCTTTATGTAAATTAGCCATGTGGTTTTAAGTTTGGTTTCTGTAAAACGTAAATGTTAGAATAAAATGCTTATAATGGAGTTATTAAAAATGTACATGTGGTTAAAAGAGTTCTTTGTTAAAAAGGAATGCTTTGAGAGACCAGATGCCTGACCTCTTATGACCTTTTCCCTCCTTGCAGACAATTCACAGGTCGTAACTTATGGCTTATCTCAGCAGATGTAAAACAAAGCCATGATATACTTCACTATGTTGTAACCTATGTATTCACTATGTTGTAAACTATGTATTCTCTGACTATGCTTTGTACTGACATGATTGATTTGATGAGAAGAAATAAAGGGACGTGCTGCAGAAGAA
The DNA here is from genome assembly GCA_034769755.1 of Odontamblyopus lacepedii. Taxonomy (NCBI): domain Eukaryota; kingdom Metazoa; phylum Chordata; class Actinopteri; order Gobiiformes; family Gobiidae; genus Odontamblyopus; species Odontamblyopus lacepedii. Next base: position 6,498,930 of record CM068359.1, on the reverse strand, counting down.
GGGGCAGGAGACCTGGGATGTGTATGGCCAGTAACAGGCAGACATCAGCAGCTCTCTCCTCCGTGGCACGTAAAAATGAAAAGACTGACTCAGGTGGTTTTTAATCTCAATGAGGCAGAGACTGGTTTAATGTAAAAACTGTAAGATTTATCACTGGTTTGTGATTTTATTCCATGACAGTAAACATATTTACACAAAGCTGCATATAATCTCAAACGGGCTGATGTGGTTGTGATCTATAGTTGTTATGGTTTACATGTTGTGAAGTTGAGTTTTGCAGCTCATGTTTGGGCAATGTGCATGAATTTAAGTAAAGTTTAAGTTTACACTTTGTATTGCTTATTTAGACTTCATGATCAACATTTATATTGTTTCTCTTTGTTATTCTAATATATTGTGATGTGTGAGCTACTGTGTCCACATGATTTCCTTTGTGGATCATTAAAGTCTAAGTATGATCCTAAGCTGAGTCTTCAGTGTTTTCGTATCCTCTCCAGATGCAAGTTTGTCCTTGTCACTGTTTGGCTTGGGGCCACTGTGGCGAAATGGTCTGTTTCTGTGTTTTTATGTTTTTCTATTTTTTTTTTAGTCTTTGGTGAAGCAGCCTCTGTCTCGGCGACGGGCTCTGCTCCACGAGAGCTTTTTTGAAGTGGAAGGAGAGTTTGTTTTCGCCAAGTCCATCGACTCAGACAATACGGACACCATCGCGGAGTTCCTGGAGCAGTCTGTGAAAGGTGAGAGGAGGAGAGACTCATATACATATATACATAAGTGTGCTCTCTTTTCTCAACATGGGACTGTTAAAGGGACATCACACATGAACAACAGAAATAGAAGCTTTGTCTGAACCTCCTGATGAATAAGCGACAATTACCACACAAATACTTGATTTTTTAAAGGAGCACTATGTAACTTTTTGGTTGGGGGTACATCACCTGCTTGTTTCTATGGAGATGTCATTGCTCTGCCAAGAATGTTCAATTCAATTCAATTTCTATAGCCCAGAATCACAACAAGAGTTGCCCCAATGGGCTTCACAGTGAAAAACATGGAAACATAATTTGACATAGACATCAGCAAACACATTGTCCCATCCTCAGTCTCTCGATAAACACACGATCCTTGGTGCCAGAGAGCAAAAGACCCACCGGCAGGTGCAGTATGGGAAAACTCTCTCCAGACACTGTTGCCAACCAGCTGTTGCCATGCGGCACCTTCAGACCTGAGAGCTTTGAGGAACCAGTCACTTTATAGAGAGCAGGATCAGACGGGCGTGTGGGGGACTGGCCATCGGCTTATTTGGGTTGAGGGCTTCAACCAGGCAGGTGGGGCTCCATCCAGGCAGGTGGGGGCTCCATCCAGGCAGGTGGGGGCTCCATCCAGACGGGTGTTCCAGAGTATGACATTAAACAGCTCTGCCTTACATTTATTCACTTACAGGAGGTTTTACTGCTCAAAAATACTTAGAAAAACTGGCGTTCTGACTGTGAACGTGGTCGCCTCTCCACAGATGGGTCTAGTTTGAGCTCCATGAAGATAGAAAGACTTAATGCCATACTGTGAAACATTCCAGACAAAGCAGCAACATCTCCATGGAGAAAAACGTTTGATAGACCCTCCACTAGAAAAGTTACACAGTGCATCTTTAAAGCCACAATCTGCAACTAGGAACCAGAAATCCCATCATGAACCCAAAGAGCCAATCAGGAGTGAGGCTGTTGAAGGTGCACAGCCCCTCCCACAGGGATTGGGTCCTTAGCAACAACCGCATATTCTACCATTAAGCATTCTGTAATGTTAGTGTTGGCTTATGCTAACCTAAATTAAATAGGAAATAAAAAAACTGACAAAATTTTGATGATCTGTTTTATTTGATACAGCTGGTTTCATCTAACAGTCTTCATTCATACATTGAGTGGTGCTGTAACTGTCTTTTCCTCTTTGATATTCTCTTATATGTATTCGATATAGATGGACTGGTCTCTCTGTTAAAAGAAGGTATATGACTTGCATAACGGTCTAGAGTCCATTAATAATGACTGAAAGAAGGGTGTCATCGTAACAATCAAAATGTGTGTTTTTGTCTATCAAAAATCTAAAATGTCACTTCTAAAACACATCACCATTTTATATCAAACAAGTATGTATGTGTGTATATACATGCACACATACACACACGCACAGAACTTTTTGTGGTTTAGTCCTGTTTCAGTCCTGGTTTAATCCAAGGTTTACTGCCAGTTTAGTTTTTGCACTGTCCTGGTTTAGTCCCTGGTTTAGTCCCTGGTTTAATCCATGAATGACAGCAGATTTTGGTTGTTTTTTGGGGGTTCAGAAGCTCTCCAAAACTACAACACAAAGTCACGGGTAGATTTCTTGCGTACATTTTTTATATATATATTTTTTCCAGATTCCTGTGAGGGTCTGATGGTGAAGACTCTGGAGAAGGACGCTACATATGAAATCGCCAAAAGATCTCACAACTGGCTCAAGGTGAGGTTGTGTAAAAATTAAAATATGTGTTTAAGTGACATCATCATATTCAAGAATCTCCAACTAGCTTTGGAGATGTAAACAGACTAATAATAAAGGCTTACTCAAACGTGTGTGAACGAAACAACAAAACACAATTTAAGGAGGTAACAGCATTAAAATGTGGCTTAAAGAGACAATTTTGCGTAATATAGAACCTTTAAAATATCTGTAATTACTGGGCATATGCACATGAAACAAAAACAAGTTCAAAGTCTTCTTTACCAGTATAGAAATATTTTTCCCACAAAAGCGTCATATATTGGTGCCATTATTCAACCCCAGAAATGAGTGAGTCATAAAATTGTTTGTTGAGCAAATCCCAAACAAATACAGATGGACTTTTTCTTCGACTGAATACATTTTCTTATCTTGAAGGAGGTGGAAAACATTTATTCTAAAGTTGTCTCTTGCATTTCCAAATTAAATAAATATTGATGAGTTTTTTTTGCATCATTCGGTCTGTCACGATTATCTCTAGAGCGACATCTTAATATATGAAAGCTGTAACAATACATTTATATATTTTGGGGCTCAGCATTTATCGTGGGCAGTTTCTTTGCACTAGTGTTTGATATTTTTGTTATTTTGGTTGTGATACAGGTTGAATAAGTGACGTCCATTTCTTCATTCAGCTATTTTTAGTTGCTTAATGAAACGGTCTGTTTAAACATGGTTCATTGGGATTATCCTGCTTTGTTTTTGTGTCTGTGGCATAAAGTAGTTTCAACTACATTAGAATCTATTTTATTGGATTGCCCACATCTCATGGGACACACACAAAATAAAAAGGACAAACTAAATGTAGAGATGCAGTAATTCTGCTGATTTGATGCTATAGCTTCAAGTTACCCGATAGCCACAGATACTGATACTAGTGCAGAGACTGAAAACAGCATTTCCTTTAAACAAAAATATTACTAGACTAATCTGATCCAAATGTCACATTGCTTTGCGTGTCAAACCAGGATATCGGCTGTGCCGATACAAAGAATGACCCAGAACAAGGTCAAAAGTTGATAGTAGTTGACTAAAACTTCATGCAGATTTCTGATCATATTTACTGTGGTTTCCCTCCTGAAACTCCATTTTCAAGAAAGTTTAGCTGGTTCATTTGTGTTCTCTAACTGTGATTGTGATGTTCTGTATTCTTTCAGTTGAAGAAGGATTACTTGGATGGTGTTGGAGACACTGTGGATCTGTGTGTGATTGGAGCATATCTGGGGAAAGGGAAAAGGACTGGGACATACGGCGGCTTCCTATTGGCCTGTTACGACGAGGAGAACGAGGAGTTTCAGTCTGTCTGCAAGGTACCAGTCTGAGTTATGTGGAAAATATTAGATTGTACACAAGGGGAGTGTTTTTTTAATGTTATGTTTTACAGTTGGCAATAGAAGCTATGGACTCTGTGCTTACTTGCTGCTACTGCTTTGTTTTCATACTTTATACATACATTATTTTAATTTATAGATGCCTAAAAGAAGTAATGCTTCTAATGTTTGCATGACCTTAAGAGGAAGTCAATATTAAAGAAGGCATATTGTGCTTGTGTCTGCTCTATAGTTGTAATCTATGAGCCCGTGGCCCTTGACCAATACTCATAATAACAGAAAAGACATTTGTCTTATCTCTTTCATACCGTCATTTAGCCTTTGGTGTGGATGCTGAACTAATATGTATTCTACATGATTAGCCATGTGCTCCGAGGATGAGCGTCTTGAAAATAAGTGATTAAAGATGACTCCAACATGCACAAATCACTCCAAATACAAGTTCAGAGGGTCAATGAGAAGGAAACAACTATAGTAAGGGTAAAAGCTCTAAAAAGTCCATCCTGCATAATAGGTCTGCTTTAAATGTTAAAAAGCTAAAATTAAAAAGGGCGCCTGATCAAATTCCATTAGAATTGTATAGTAAAATCTTAAAGCTGCATTTCTGGATGAGTTTCTCTTTGAGACAGTTGCAGGGGTATTTTGAGTTTGCTGATTAGATGTTTGCTGTGACAACACAATCGAAACTCCACCAGAAATAATTTTATTACTTTTCTGAATGCTCTGTTTTGACAGCCTCATATCATCCTGATCTCAAATATACATGTTTTCTTCTCACTCTTCTGATGCAGAAATAGCTAACTTATATAACTGATTTTCTGAGCATTTAGCCACATTGCAATATTGTTTTCTTAACAAACCTCAAGTTGTGTTTTAATAGTTTAAAGGTGCACTGTGTAACTTGTCCATGGAGGATCCATCTTCTGATTGTCTCCATGGTGATGTGCCTAGAATGTTCCATAGCCATAAATGTAAGAAAATGCTCTGCTCCACTTTTTGATGTCATGAAGTGGTTGTTTAGTGCAGTAGAGACTGGTAATTTCAGGACTGAAATCATCTAAATGATTCTACTGAAGGTGTACAGAGTTTACAAACACAGTGGCACACTTCCTGTTGACATCACAAGGTGGATCAGTGGAGTGTTTTCAGTTTGAGAGAAGAACTCAGCCTAAATGTGCAGGTTTGTGTGTCAAACATGTGCGAATGAAACAAAACACAAACCAAGGTCTGTTTGTGATGAGGAAACTACGAACAGATCACAAAATAGAGTATTATATGGGCCATTGAAACCATAAAGCATGAAATGCCCAGATGCCCTGCAGTGCTTGAATACTGCCTTATATTGGACTGTGAATGTAACTTGCATGAACAGTAAATATCCTTTTCTATAATATCCTTTTAGAAATACATCACCAGATTTTCCCTTTTGGTCTCAAGCATCGACTCAGATCTAAACTTACATAGAGTCTGAATCATGAGCCCCGCTGTGCGCCGCCTTGTTTGGCAAATATTTGTCAACCTTTGTTATTTAATCTGTCTTGTTGTTTTTGTATCAAATAATAATGTAAAATTATATTGCAAGAACAGACAGAGTAGTAGTATATGCATGTTGAAAAGTAGTAAAAGCTATGGTAGTAGCAGTAGTTTGATGCTTGTAGCAACATTTGTAGGAGGAAGTTACATAGTAGTTGGTGTTGTAGGTAGTAGTGCTAGTGGTAGTAGTAGTATTCATTTAGAAGTAGTAGTAATAGTTCAAAGCTGTCATAAGTAGCAGTAGTTGTAGTAGGGGTACAAGCGTAGTGCTTGTATTATTAGTAAGGCAGTGGAAGTCTGTCATAGTTAAGTGTGTGGTTGGTAGCATTCTGAATATGATATATATTTAAAATGTCATTAGAAAGTAGGAGTAGTAGAAAGTTAATGGCAGTAGTAGTTTGTACAGTATTAGTACGTGTAAGTTGGAAGTTGCATGTAGTAGTTGGTGTAGCAGTAGCCATGGTAGAACAGTGGTGACAATTTCAATACTAAGGAATGCACTCAATACCGATTCAGATACCACGACCATGATTTTAAAAAGACAACAGAATGTTATTTTCAACATCAAATCATAGTACTTTCATTATTACCATGTGCCATGGTTGTAATGTATGTTGTTGGTGGCTGGTAATATTTTTAATTAAAATGTAAGTACTAGTTGTTCTAGTTGTCGTAGTTGTAGTTGTAGTAGTTGTAGTAGTAGTTGTTGTAGTAGTTGTAGTTGTAGTTGTTGTAGTTGTAGTAGTTGTAGTTGTAGTAGTTGTAGTAGTAGTTGTTGTAGTAGTTGTAGTTGTAGTTGTAGTTGTAGTAGTTGTTGTAATAGTTGTAGTAGTAGTTGTTGTTGTAGTTGTTGTTGTAGTTATAGTAGTTGTAGGTGTCTGGTAACGTTTTGAAGTGTCTGATTTTTAGGTGATGTTGTTAATTGGGTGATATTTTTTGTTGCATTCAAAGTTTTAATTTTGGTTTGTGCTTCTTTGTGCCTTTTAACAAAAGCTCCTGTCAACAATGTCTGGCCTATTCTAATCTTGGAAGCACCTGTCCCCGAAAACATGCATTTCCAATTTCATGTTTTATACTTTTTATTACTGCCAACTATAAACTTGTTTTATTGGGAATACAAAAAGTAATCCTCTAATACTGTGGAGAAAATCAATGCATTTTAAACAGTGGCAGAGTGGTTATCCTGTCTCCTCCTCTCAGTGCAGAGGTTGTGGGTAAGACTCGATATCTCCAGTGCAGTTTTCAAGTTAACAGCTATGTTTTACCATTTGTTCAGTAAACATTGGCAAATCCAGAGCTGAAATGATCCAAATGATTCTAGTGAAGGTGTGTGGAGTTTAAAACACAGTGGAGCACTTCCTGTATTACCACATGACATCACAAGGTGGAACAGAGAGAAGAACAGGGTTTGTGTGTTAAACGTGTGTGAATGAAACAAACCACAACTCCAGGTGTGTTTGTGATGAGGAAACTCCATCAGAAAATAGTGTAATGTGAGCCCTTTAATATTATCATATTAACCCGCCCTACATGATCATGGTGTTTTTATTTCACTGTTTCCATTGATAAGATCTGAACATTAATAACAGATCAATCAGGTCTTCTTTCCCAGAAGTCACTCCCACTAGCCTTAGCAACAGTTTTGACTGACAGCATTGTTAAGCGCCCGTTCCCTGCTAAACCAGTGTTGTGGACGGGAAAGGGGCATTACCTTCAACAGCCTTGCTCTGTATTGGCTCTTTGGTTGCTATGATACTCACGGTCCGCCTCCCAAATATGGGATTCTGCTCCAAATTCGCAGCTATAACCGCTAGCCTTTGTAAGCTTCATTTGACTGGAGCTCACCGCTATGGGTGACGTCTAGGGATGCGACAATATTTGATATAATATCAAATCGTTCGATACTGGAGATACATGATTCAGTACACATGTTAGTTCAATACACATGTTGATCTGCACATGTCCCTCCATGTGCTCTGTGTTGTCATTTATTTTGGTCCAAAAGGAAAATGGTTATCGCCGCCTCAGATGCAGCCAGAAAACAGCTTTTCTCAGGAAATTACAGCTCAAAGATTCTAACAGAGGAGGGTTTTATCTTTCAGTCGCTTTTTATTTTACGTTGATAGACTCAGGAATGACAGAGATATTCTCAGACTCTGTCTTCTAAGTTTTCCGTAGAAAACGGTTTGTTGAGACATTTCTATGTAATATAACATAGTTTTAGTGTTCAGAAACAGGACAGGAGGGTGCATTGTGTATGTAAGAGTGCAAACTGTAGCGGACAGTGTGGGAGGAGCTACTTTTGCTGCTGGAGGGGGCGGAGCAGTGTGGGCACAGCCATGAGGCACCCAATGAGTGGAAAAGAAATCATTAAATCATCATCATCAAAGAAGGAAAAGTCTGTGGTGTAGTGTTGCTCTCCTACCACTCTATATTAAGAGTAGACTGGCTTTATTATAAAATATAAAATAACCTGGGAAAGTTCTGTTCTTATTTTCACTGAACCAAATGAACTGAAACACTTCACATATAAACTACAACTGTACAGGGGTTGTACTGTAATGAACTGTACGTAATGTTTGTAATGTTTCATTAACATCATAGTGTTATTATATTATACTCATTAGCAGAAAAAAATTACATGATATTTTTGTTGCGTCTTAAAATATATCGATTGTGACCCGTGTATTGAGATCCACTTGTTTATACAGTCTATTCTCCCTGTGTTCCTGTGGCAGAGTGATTAGCCTGTTTGTTCCTCTTAGTATAAAGACATTGTGGGGTAGACTCCTGACTCTGTGTGGAGTGTGCATGTCCCCAGTCCCTCTCTATTCACGTCTTGTTTTATGTTTTCTGCTTGTGAATTCTGGCATTTTTATTCAGTTGTTTTTATAGTTCTTCTTACATAAACTTGTATTGGATTTATAGACTGGTGTAAAAGACTTCTGCTCTGTACCCAACACAAAACAGTTCTGAGGCACAAGCTCCAAGTGAGAAGTCATCTAAGTTTATAGAAGGGTGGATGGCGCTGGATAAATATGTGCCCGATCTTCAGTAAATCCATTTTCTATGGACACACACAAGGAAGTTTGAGAAGGAAAAACATGGCTGGTCTTTCCAGGACAAGCTACATCTTATTCTCGATCTCATTCAACTTTCACAGGAACGAGAGATGAGGCGTAACATGTGAAATATTTAGACCGAGAGGCGTTTCAAAAATCATTCAAATTCTATTATTCATTTCATACTTCTCCCTTTAGCAGTTCTGACAGGTAAAATACATTTCCACTGATGTCAGGGTTGGTGGTTCGAATCTTCTCTTGACATAAATATTGGTTGAGTGGTAAGATCCACTGACCCTCAGGGTGGCGGAACAGCCACACTCCACTCAAGTAACAAGTCAGATCTGTAGAAAGGCGACCCCTCTTAAGTGACTTGCTTGCTTGTCTTGTTAACCAGTAGTTAAGACCAATCACACATCAGCATTGTTGTTTGGGCGGAGCTAAAAGTGAAGTGCTCAAACAAACCAAAACAAACATGGCCGACGGACGTATTCCAGTCTCTTTTAGCCAAAATACAGAGTTCTTTGTTTTTTGTTTGTTCTTTGAACTGGAGTTTGATTTCTTTCAGAGTGATACACAACAACTGGATGTAAGCCAGGTTATGGTGTAACAGGATTCTTGAGCAATAAAAAAACTAAAAAAAGAAATGCAATATTGGTATGTTTTATATATAATATGGTACATTCGAGGCAAAACCGGTTCAGTCCTGGTTTAATGCACAGCCCTAATGGTACAGAATTCTCACATACAGGTTTTTATTGTGAAGTAAAACTTGTGTGAATCCAAGTAGTTAGAAGAAGTGCTTAAATCCTAGTTTAGTCCTAGTTTAATGCACGGCCCTTTTCCCCCATTGCTTGTTTCAGTTTACAGTCCTGGAGGTACAGGGTCCTCACATACATATATGGTGAAGTCAGCCTGTCTAAATAGTTAGTTATGAAGTGCTTTAGGTCCTGGTGTTTAGCCCTAGTTTACTACTTGTTTAGTCCTAGTTTAATGCACAGCCTTTTTCCCCATTCCTCTTTTCAGTTTACAGTCCTGGAGGTACAGACTCCACATACAGGTTTATAGTGAGGTCTCATTCATCTCTGAGCGTGCTCAGTTGTGGCGTGTAATGTTGAGATTTCCTGTTTTGTCTGCTGTTATTGATTCCTCTCTCCTGCTGTTCATCGCCTGAGCAGCTTCTGGATTTCATTTTTGGCACTCCTCATTCCTCACCAGTTTTTTCTGTACATATTTTCACCCTTTTTCCCCCAGCTCTGCACTTGGAGGTCTGTTCTGGGTCTGTGTGACTGGGTTTATCCTTTTATGAAGACAGTAAATAGTGGGTTAGTATCTGGTGGTGCAGATCAAATATTCGGCAGACTGTGTAACACAGAGTTGCATAAGAGTGACTAGACGAAGTGTTTCAATAATTGGTGACTGCGCTGTGGTGTATTTTTGTTCTATTTTTAACTTCACTAAGCAGAGATAAGCACACACTGTTCTTCTAACCATTTTAACTGCCGCTTTTCTGTGTGTGTGTGTTTTTTTTTTTTCTGGCAGAGTGGTTATCTTCTCTTTTCTGTGAGGAGGTTGTGTGTTAGTCTCTGGATCTCTGAGTTGAGTGTGCATGTTCTTGCTGTGTTTCTGCAGTACTCCGTAGTAGGGATGGGCATTCGATAAAAAAATTTTAATCGATCGTTGGGAAAATTAATGATCGATTTTCGATTAATCATTAACATTTTATATTAAAATTATCATCACTATTATTACTGTTACTAATCTGCATAAATAAACTCAACTTTACAACATATAAACCATCACCACTATAGAGCCACAACAGCCCATGTGAGATTAGAATGTGTTTACTGCAGCTTTGGACATTTGTTTATGTTTTACAGAAACAAAACTTAAAACCACATGGCTCATTTGCGCAAACAGTAAGCGAAAAAAAAAGCAGCTCTTTCCTTGTGCTGATGCTTCAGCTTCAGTTGGACTAAAGAACATGACTCAGTGGAATATGAGTGTTCTTTCTGTGACAGAGGATATGATGAGACTGGTGAGTCTGTTCTGTGCGTATGTCGCATTGGAGATACTGCATATACATGCAGAACCGGGGAAAAGAACAAAAAAACATCATACCCGGGATACTGATGTGCAGGTAAACGCACTCTGAGGAATATAGTGATCTCCACGGAGCCGAGACGTGGGACTGTCGGGCTCCAGTGTTTGTGCTGTGAGACGCAGCCTCGACTCCTCACGCTACGTTACACACAACAACCTACATTCGGTTTGTCGATTAAAATGAACGTGATCAACGAAATTCTTAATGATCAGTTATCGATTAGTCGACTAATCACGCCCATCCCTAGTCATTAGTCATCAGAGGAGCTTTAGACCAGTGATTATATCAGAAGGCCAAAGTCTGATCTCAGAAGCTAAACAGAGGTGGTCCTGGTTAGTACTTGGAAGGGAGACCACTGGGAATACCAGGTGCGACAGTGGGGAGCCAGTGAAAAAAAACTGTTGTTGTGCAACTTTGTGAAAATAAAAGTTCAAACATTATGAGACTTTCTGGGCCAATAATGACCAGTAAATAGTCTTATTACATCAATATATACATCCAACCAGGATATCAACTGAACTGATATTTGGAAGCCCATATTCAATCGAGCAAATATTTCAGTATCAACACCAATATCTGATACCAGTATCGGATTGGTTTTAATGAAAGTGATGTGTGTGTTGGTGGTGCGAGGGGCTGATTGGCAGCCTCACTTCCATTAGTCTGTCCCAGGACAGCTGTTTTCATTGCTGATTTACAGACCATCTCCTTTTACATATTTCAAAAGATATAGATGTAGTGTAGAATTGTTAATTACTATGGCAACAGTCCATAGTTTACATGACTCAGTAGGTGAGTGGAATGAGCATCACATTATGATATATGATGTCATTCAAGGTGAAGAATCAGGGTTTTTGATCACCAACATTTTCTGAAGGAGGGTCCGTTGCCCGCTTGTTTCCATGGAAATGTTACTGCTTTGCCTGGCATGTTCCCTGGCATGACTTTAAACATCTAGCATATAGTTCGTGGCCATACCGGCTCGTCAAAGCCTGATCCCATCAGATCTCAGAAGCTAAGCAGGGCCTGGTTAGTACTTGGATGGGAGACCACAAGGAATTCCAGGTGCCACAGGGGGGCGCCAGTTGCAAAAACTGTCGTTGTGTCCTTAGGCAAGGCACATCACCCACATTGCCTAGTATGAAAGTGGTGTGTGCGTGAGTGTTGGTGGTGGTCGGAGGGGCCGATGGCGCAGCCTTGCTTTCGGCCATGTACACACGTAGCCGGGTATTTTAAAAACCGAACATTTCCCCCCCTCCGTTTATAAAAATAGTTTTATCCACACCACCTCGTCTTCGAAAAAAATACCTTCCACACATAACCGAACATCTGCGTTTTCAACCACATTCATACACATTCCAAACCTGTAGATGGCGTTATTTCCATCACTTAACTGTCACTTCCGCCTAAACTTAAACAACAGAAAACAGGGCGCCGAGCTCCTTTGTCTGGACAGACTCGGAGTCAGAATTGCTCCTAAACACAGTTTAGGAGCAATTCTGCTCTCAACACACACACAGCTCTCAAGAAACGACTCCGGTCCATAGTCTGCTTTGGCTTTGGCTTTTGCAGTCGCCTAAACAAATGTCGCACGTTTGACGTCAGGGCAGATTCATATTTTTTGGCGCAGACAGTGACGTTTTAAAACGCAAAACCCCAGTTATCTCTGTCCACACAAACACGCATAAACGGAGTTTTCAAAAATCTTCACTTTGGCCGGAGTTTTCCCTGAATACTCGTTTTTGATGCGTGTTCGTGTGGATGACAGGTCAAAACGCAGCAAAACATCTTCGGTTTATCAGATACCCGGCTACGTGTGGACAAGGCCTTCGTCAGTCTGCCCCAGGGCAGCTGTGGCTACAATAGTAGCACCACCACCGGGTCTGGAGTGAATGAATAATGCTCTGTAAAGCGTCTTTGAGTGTCCAGAAAAGCATTATAAAAAACGGATGCATTATTATTATTATTATTATTATTATTATTAAAAGAAGTATATTTAGTTTAGAATTGAACTCTGGTATTTTTGATGAGGAAACAACATGTAGCACAGATGAGAAAATAGCCTAATGTGGGTCCTTTAAGACTGTAAAAATCAAGTACAGCTCCTTTAAGCTCTCTGGTCATAGCTGGAGCCTTGTGTGATGAGTCTGATTGGACTGATGAGGCATTCAGCTCAGAGAATGTCCAATCAAATCAATGACGACACTCACACTTTAAACCCCTGTATAAAAGGAGATGGTCTGTGAAGCAGTGATCAGAGCAGTGTGACGGTAACTACAGGACAAATGGACCGGTATATTTAGACTGGAGTCTGTATGGTACTCAAACTTTTCAACGCAAGTGTAACACTCCTGTTACAGTAGGAATATAAATTTAACCAAAATGTACTTTAAAATAATTTGGACCAACAGGAACAGTGAGGTGAATGAGACTCAGACAAAGTTTCTCAGCTTAAGTTTTAAATGTTGGCTTGTATTTAAGTAGAAAAAAAAAATTATCTCTTTTGGTACCAACACTTCTTTGTGACAACCTTTTTACAATCATAGTAGCCACAAGTTTTTACCTGGGTGCACCCTTTAAATTTACATTTAAGTTAACTTCAAAAATAAATCTGCTTCAGTCAGAAATTCGATCAACATTACATTCATAAAACAATTCAACTAAACAACAAAACCCTTTGTATGGAAGAAAGACTCTACCACAACCCCAGTTCACTTCCTGCTTGTGAGGATGTGTGTACAGTCCGCAAAAGTCTTAAGGTAAGTTCAGTGTCCAATGTTCCAGGGGGATGTGTGTAAGGAAGGGGCAGAAAGTAAACAGGCTTGGAAGGGGTTGGTTACTGTGGGGCCTACCACACTGCACTGTGCAGTAGATGATCGAATCAACCAGTTTGTCCAACTATTCACATGAAAGTACTAATACGTTCTCAAATCAAAAGCACTAACTGTAATACAATTGCAGTAAACATCAAACCATGCAAATTTTACAATTTGACTTTAAACTTGAACAGCAAAATGCTCACCGATCTCACAGTAGGGAAAAGACTGGTGCTCAAAATGGTGCTGCTTCCTAGCCGCTCTCATCTACAACCAATAGTGCAGAGGGTAAAAATAATTAATTTCTCGCTTAATGTATTATTTTTCTCAAATAAATATGCAAGATAAAATGTTTAGCTTCAACAACAACCATCATGTTGTGTCTAGTTTGTACTTTTATTTGGTTTTTCAGTCTCAGTTTTCAGCCAGTGCCTCGTGTGCTCAATCAGAGGGAAGGAGAGAGGTCTGGTCACTGTGCTGCACATGTGGGGCCATGGGGCGGGACAAAAGCACAGCTTAAGAACAGCTCATTGGTTGAGAGTTAAGTGTCAGTCACTTGTAGAAAAGGTTAACCTTGACAGAGATGCTGACAATCAGTGTTCACAACAGAAACGTGTAGCAGGCTAGAACCACTAACAAAACAACGTTTTAGGGCTCAAGAGCACATTTTAATAAAGGTACTATTAAATATGGGCTACACAAGTAATTTTGGTGTTCAAAAAATATATCCTGATTCTTCACCTTGAATGTCACCATATTGAAATGTTATTAACCTTTATTTAAACAGGTAAACCAATTGAGAACCAATTCTCATTTACAATGGCGACCTGGCCAAGAGGCAGCATTAATTTCATTCATTCATACAAAGCAAACAGTGCAACACGGACAATAACGACAGTGATAATAAAAGGCTACAACTAGATACAAAGCAAACAGTGCAACATGAACAATAACAACAGTAATAATAAAAGGCTACAAGTAAAAAAAACAAACAAAAACTAAAAACAGGTGGAATGATCTTGGACAGTTGCATGCAGTGAGTTCTTAAATGTGCTGATTGGAATAAACGAGGTGAGTTTAAGTGAGCGCTGCAAACTATTTCAGTCACTTGCAGCGGCGAACTGGAAAGGCGACCAAAGGAAGTGCGGGCTTTAGGGATGACCAGATTAATCAGACTGCTGAAGCGTAATGTATGAATTGAATTATGAATTTGGAGAAGTGAGCGAAGATATTGTGGAGTTTTGCCAATGAGAGTTTTGTAAATGAAAAGATACCAATGGATCTGACTGTGGGAGTGAAGGGACGGCCATTTTACCAGTGCGTATAGTGTACAGTGGTGAGTGTGAAAGGGAGCTCCAGTAACAAAACGGATGGCGGTGTGGTAGATAATGTCCAGTTTGTGAAGAAGGGACCTGTACATGACGTCACCGTAATCTAAAATGGGGAGTACTGTCATTTTGACCAGGAGGTGTTTGGCAGAGTGAATGAGGATTTATTGCGATACAGAAAACCTATGCGAAATTTAACTGTAGTGAGTGTGGTGTTGATATGAATGTCAAATGAGAGTGAGTTGTCTAACCAGATGCCGAGGTATTTGTATGAATTGACAAAGTCAATAACGCAGCCATCAAGAGCGGTGATGGTTAACGGACAGTTACTGTGTGGGAGAGATCTATTAAAGAGCATGCATTTTGTCTTTTTTGTGTTTAGTTGTAAATGAAGATTGGAGAAAGCATATTGAATACTGTTGAAGCTTGTTTGGAGTGAGGACACGGCAGCGGTTAGACACGAACTGGAAGTGTAAAGAATGTGTAAAGTATGTGATGCTCATTCCTCTCATCCGTTGGTTTGAGTCATGTAAACTATGGACCATTGTCATAGTAATTAACAATTCTAAACTAAGAGAAGCTTATCGAAACAATGCCACTATGAATGCATTAATTTTTCACCAAGATCTTGCACTGATGACCAACTGCAGCAACCTCGTACCTATGTGTTTAGTTAAAACGAGGTGGTGACTTATTTTTGGCCATGTGGTGTATCTTGAACTGTATAAAAGCAGCTGGTCTGTAAAGCAGAACAGCGATCAGAACAGTGAGATGGGTCTGCAGGATAAATGAAGGTTATAGTTAGAGTAGTGCTATCAGTCGATTAAAATATTTAATTGTGATTAATCTCATGAATGTCATAGTTAACTTGCAATTAATCTCACATTTTTGTCCCTTGAATCATCATTTTAATTCTCTTATCAACATAGAATCATGGATAGGCTTTGTGCAAATGTTTTTTTTTATTGCGAACCAGAACAACTGTCAGTGAGACAGCTTTGTGTTCGATGTTCCACTTTCATGAAGTGCTCTGCAACCAAGTGAAGTGCCTCTGCTGTCTTCAGAACAGTCAAAGCGACTGAAGTTCCCACTGTAGGGTGAAATAATGTGTTGTGTGACCTTGACGTAGTTCTTATTACTGAGTTAGTGCGGCTGTGTTTGTCTGGCCCAACGACTGCTGTACTAAGGGAAAAGACGTCATCATACGGCACTGTTTGTTTGCATGTCACACATACAATCTATGGTCGTGCAGCACAGTTAACACTTTTAACGGAGAAAATAAGTCCAGCGGCAGAAATATATACTAAATAGTGAGACAGATATGAGTCCTGCTGCGACTCATATCTGTCTATTATTTTGATTTCTTTCAGAGTGATGGAAGCTGCAAAACTTCTGTCTCTGTCACAGTCCTTATCGAAGGTCATGGCGGATTCACCATATGTTTTGGAGCAGACTTTATTTCATTTTCCTGGTATGAATAATATCAGCACACCCAACAGGGCTTCTCATTGCCATAATAATTAACAATTCAATTCAGAAGAAATATTACATCTTTTGAATAGTCCTCAAAACACCACTCCAAATCCTCAAAATGGTGCCTATAAAAGTAAAATGAGAATGCCATAAATACCTACCCCTTTCATTGACCTCCCAGTGTGATTATTCCTTTCTATACCTTTAGTTCTGTGCAAAGCCCTTTCCACGCGTCTACATCACCCCTGCTCCCACAAGACAATTCTCCAAAAATACACAAAAACATGATACAAAACTGTGCACTACAGCTCCACAAACCTGATATGATGTGCGGTAGTTTCCTTCGTGGGATACATGCTGATTGTATTGTGATAGCATTCTGAAGGGGGAGTGACAGTGCTGAGAGCAAAGAGAAGGGGGACTCAGAGTGCCAAAAACGAAAGTGAAACTAATTATACGTTTTATTACACTGTAAATATAGCATTTTCAGATCAATATAAGGTAACATGGTGATTCAGATGTGTTAATGATTACCCCATAGTGTAATGTGATCTGATAAAGTCTGAATTTCTTCTTTAAAATTAGATGTAAGCCAGGTCAAACTAGGACAATAATATTCTGAATAGAAATGAACAGAAACATTTTATTTCTTAAATAACTGCAGCCTTTGCCTTTTGATTATTGTGACCATTTAAACTCATATTTCTATTCAATCTGGTGACCCCTGTACTTACCCTGTACTTAATGCTTGCATTTATACGCTGAAAACTTTGATGAAAATCTATTGTGACTAAATTATAATTGGTACAAAAGGCTGTTTTCATATAGAAGTAAATTTAAACTTATCCAACTTCAGTATGGCTGCACAGTTTATTGCACTTAAAAGTCCTGTATTACACTAAATGGACACTTGTGAGCTTTAAGACATGTTCTAAAGTTGTTCCCTCTTGAAAAACCTACCCTGGAGTTGTTTTGTTTCATTCACGCTTGTTTGAGTAACTCTTTATTAGTCTACGTCTCCAAAGCTCAGAATGCTCTGTTCCACCTTGTGATGTCATGTAGTGGTAGTTTTCAAGTTAACAGCTCCTTTTACCTTTAGTTCGGCAAAGATTGGCAATTCATCCAAATGATTCTAATCAAGGTGTGTGGAGTTTAAAAACACAGTGGAGCACTTCTGTATTATCACATGACAGCACAAGGTGGAACAGAGTGTTCTGTTTGAGAGAACTCAGCCTAAATCTACAGGGTTTGTGTGTTAAATCAGAAAAAATAAGCTGCAGATCGTGCTACTGTGAAAATAAAATGGGAGACTGAAGTACTTACATAACAGTGGCCATGTATAAAGATTACTCAAACATGCACAAATCACTAAATACAATTTCAGAGGGTAAATGAAATGAGAAAACAACGTGGTTAAAAGTCTGAAGTCTGGTTTGCATAATGGGTCTCCTTTGCAATACTGATCCGGAAAATCAGATAGACTTTTTCCAAAATTGTGCAGTTCTTCTCTCCAGAGCATGCACAGAAGGAAAAGTAAAGTTAAATAAATGAGGACTGGAATTTACAAAGTGAAATAATGCCCCAAATCTGTGAGACCTGCTCTCGTCCTTGACACGTTGCTGTGATTCTTCCGCTGCAGCTCAAACCTCACTGTGTCCTTGAACTGAGTCTGGTCCTGTTAGTCCGTCTGCTGCTGTGTCCATCATGAGACCGACCAGCCTGTTTTAAAGCTCCTATACTACACAAAACTGACTCTTGTGTCTCTTTAAGGCATGTTATAATGTTCTTACCTCTTCAAAAACATATATGGAGTTGTGTTTTGTTTCATTCACACATGTTTGAATAATCCGTTATTATCCTCTTACCGCCTGCCCATGGGCGATTACCATATTTTCTGGACTATTGAGCGCACCGGTATATAAGCTGTCCCAACGCTATTTTAAAAAGAATTTAACAAAAAAGTTATACAAGCCGCAACCGGGCTATAAGCCGCTGATATCTATGTTGAAAAATTAGATATTTACTGCATATACAGAACGATTTTGTACTGTAAATGTACATTTATGTACCTGAACAGATTCTTTCCGAACAGTGCCTTTTAACACGGCAGCAACTGTGATGATTAAAACGAGGTCAAAAACAGAAAAGAACCGGTAATTGATTACCTTCATTTCTCCTGTGCAGTGAAACCACAAGTCACTTTAATCCTCTCCGCTAAACCACTGACACCAAGCTTAGATGCAGCAGCACGGTAGAGGTCTGGGCGGGACAGAATTTTCAGTACCGCGACCGCCCGTGTCATGCGGCAGCGCTCCCGCCCGCAATAAGCTTTCAGAATGTTCTTATTACATCCATGGTCCCGCGCCGCACTGTTTTGTGTTGGTTCCGCGGGTGCAGGGCTCTACAGCGGTTTTCTTCCTGGAGCAAGATCGATGGCCTTCAACTTAAAACTTGCATCATACAAACTCCTTCGTGTGCTTTTCATGATGGGGCGAGGATTTGAAAATAATTACCAGTTAGCAATTTTGTTGTGCGTGTTATATCTGCTAAATAAAAAGTAGCATATTCTTCTCCGTCTATCCTGTTTTTGAAATTCCGGTTAGAGCGCCCCTGGCCGTGGAAGAAAAAAATCAAAATTTAGCCGCTCCACACTAAAAACCGCATGGTTCAAAGCCTGGGAAAAAAGTAGCGGCTTATAGTCCGGAAAATACGGTACACAACATTAAAAAGTCAGGCCACATCCATCCATCTTCTCCCGCTTAATCCGGCTGGGTCGCGGGGGCAGCTTGCTGCCCAATCCTCATAGCACCTGACCCCCTATGAACCCCTCTGCGGGTGGTGAGCCCACAGGAGGGTGTCAAGCCAGATATTCACCTTAATTATTTTTCCACTATTGACATGCTATACATCATTTGAAAGCTTAATTCCTCAGTAAAAAACAACCTTATCATTCATTTTATGCCGCACAGTGACCCCAAAGAGCCATAATTTATAATTCCCCAAAAATAATCAAAACAACAATGCCAATTTCGTACCTTTGAGCCAGTTCTGTCGGTTTGAAACTGTTTCAGTCCAGGAATAGCTGTACTCAATTAGTCCGTAACAATCCACAGAAAAAGAATATCCAGTTGTTTTTTTCCTAAAATAATTCCATGTGGGGAAATAATCCAGAAACACCGTGTTTGTCTGAATGGATGAGCGACGCATGAAAACATGTCTGTCCCTTTTCATTCTTTTGCCTAGCTTAGCGTCCACTTCTGTTAGTGGTTTTGGGTATGTTCTTCAGACTCTAAGCTACAAAACGAGACCATTCATGAAAGGATCCGGGCATTGGTGCGGTGGGCACAGCTCGTGGAACAAAAGGAGCGCGTCCAGTTAGCGGTGTATTACGCAAATCCGAGGGAGCGCTGCACGGCAAAAGCTCTTCAGTCATTGGTTCTTTCAAATGATTGACAGATCTGAATAGCCTATCATAAGACCTTTACGCCAGTGGGCCCCACGTGGGGCAGAGGTGAGATAGTGAGACAGCAGCTCAGTGCGCAAATGTGTTTGGAGAGGCTCTCGCCTCCTCTGACACGCAGACACTGGTGGGGGGCACCAGAGGCATCGGGAGAGAAATTTTTTGGCTTGTTTTAGTTTTTTATCTTAAAAAAACATGCCTAAAGTTCAGAAGAGACTTATTTATTATACATTACATCTTATTACAGTTTGGAACACCTGGTACATATTTGGACACTTTGGCCGAATTGACATATTTTTACAAAAAGGGTCACAGCATCCAAACCCTTAGGCCTAGAGGTCTGAAATTTTATACAGTTGTTGCCAACAACTACAGCAGTGAGTGTAGTGAGCCACAAATGCCTAGGATGAAGTATGCTCAAGTTAGAGCTTTTATTTATTTTTTATTTTTTTCAAGGCAAAAAAATAAAATTTTTTATTGTCTGTACTGTAAGTTAGCCTGCACTCACAGTCTTCATATGCATATCTACAGAAACTAGAAGGTCTAAGCTTTAAAATGAGGCATCAGACAAGCATGTGAGGTCTAAGATGTTCTTTTAATAACCTATGGCATTTGGGTATGTGTTACCATTGTGCACAGACAAAATTAGGCGGGTGGCAACAGGTTATTATAGTCTGTTTACATCTCCAAAGTTCAAAATGCTCTGTTCCACTTTGTGATGTTGTGAAGTGGTAGTTTTCAAGTTAACAGCTCCTTTTACCTTTAGTTCAGTAGAGATTGGCAATTCAAAGTCTGAAATTTGTTTAAAAACATCGTGGAGCAATACAGCACCTGAGTGTTTTCTGTTTGAGAGAAGAACTCAGCCTAAATGTGCAGGTTTGTGTGTTAAACATGTGAATGAAACAAAACACAACTCCAGGTCTGTTTGTGATGAGGAAGCTACATTAGAACACAGATCAGAGAATGGTGTAATGTGGGCTCTTTAAAGATGCATTGTGTAACTTTTCTGGATCGATCTGCTTGTTTCGATGGATGTGTCATTGCTTTGTCTGGAATGTTCCATATTATCACATTAAACAGTTCTACTTTACATTTATTCAGTCACAGGTGGTTTTATAGCTCAGAAATCCCCAGAAAAACAGGCATTCTGACTGTGAGCACAGTTGCCTCTCAACAGATCTGACCTGTAACTTGGTCTAGTTTGATCTCCATGAAGAAAATTTGACAGACCCTCAACCAGAAAATGTTACACAATGCACCTTCAAGGCTTAATTGTTTTCATATAATAAAGTAAAATTAGTTACAGTACAGATATATTGCAAAGGGTCAAAATGAGACCACTGTGTACTGTCTGTGTCTAATTACAAAGCATTTTTATCCTCCAAGAACCAGAGAGTAGAGCAGTTAGCTTGCTGGCAGTATCTACGCCTGCTTAAATGAGTGTCTAGTTTGGATACTAGTTACTAATTTTTTGGCAACTCTACTTGGAGAAACTGTACCAGGCACGGTCAAACAATACCAGACAACACTCTGGAATAGCCTTGGTTGTTGCATAGAGAGTTGGTTCTCATGTCATAATTGCTACAGATTTTCTAGTTTTTCTTACAAATTATCCTCACAGTTGGCTACAGTAGTATTAGCATAAATCTAGGTTTCGATTGCTTCACATTTTCATCATTGATCCAGTGCGGTGTGTTACAAACAGACTTCCTGGAATGCCGAGCTGGAAGTGTACCGTGTTGCTCCTGGCGATTCTTATTGAAAATCTTTAACTTGATATTGGAAAGGGAATAGAGTTCAGTCTGAGAAAAAAAAAAAGTAGATGAGAGTGGAGCAGAAAGCATCTCACGCCTCCTAACACGTATTTGTACTGAAAAGTGTTATCATTTATTAAGGGTGCATTGCGTAACTTTTCTGGTGGAGGGACAGTCTACTGTCTTTCTCCACGGAGATGTTTTTGCTTTGTCTGGAATGTTTCACAGTATGGCATTAAACCTTTTTATCTTCATGGAGACCAAACCAGACCCAGTTACAGGTCAGATCTGTCGATAGGCGATCATGCTCACAGTCAGAATGCCTGTTTTTCTAGGTATTATTGAGAAATATAACCACCTGTAATTGAATAAATGTAAAGAAGAGCTGTTTAATGTCACACTGTGGAACATTCGTAACAGGGCAATATCCTTAGAAACAGGCAGGTGATGAACCCCCCACCCAAAAGTTACATAATACTCCTTTAAATATGTTATTGGATTCTTAATGGACCCTTATCACGGTATGCTATTTTCTGATCTCTGTTACAATGTGGTTTCCTAAAGGAAAAAGGTAGCTGTGAAAACTCCCACATCATGACATCACAAGGTGGAACAGAGCATTTTGAACTTTTGAGATGTAGACAGAATAATAAACCAGGCTTACTTCAGATGCAAAATGGATTTAAACAACAAATTATTAGGAGCCTTCAAGAGTTAATGATGACTAACTGAAAAACTGTCGTGTGTGAGACTTGTCTAAGCGCACAAATCAGCTAACCTGCGTAACAGAGCTTCTGACAGAGTAGTGCCTTCAGTTAGCATCACACCCCCAGGGAATGTTGATGACATCCGCTGCAAAGTGTCAATAGGTCTTCTTTAATATTTGACAGGGTGCCGTTCCTGTTTCTTATCGTGTATCTGCATTTAGACTGTCTTTTCTCCCCTCTCTTCTCCTCTGTACACTGTAGACTCGAGTGGTGTTTGGAAATCCATTTGTACATGTTATTTTGAGTTTAGTGTCAGTCTCCTCCTATCTTGTAGTTTCACATCTATGCCGAGTAGAGGTGACATTAAACTAGACTGCAGTGAAATCCTCTCTCTCTGTATATCTGTCTCTAATGCCACCTCTCTCTCTTTGCCTCTCTTTCTCTCTCTCACACTCTCTCTTTGTCACTCTCCTCTCTCTCTCTCTCTCACACACACACACTCTCACTCCCTCCTCTCTGTCTCTCTCCTTCTGTCTCTCCTCTCTCTTTATTGCTGTCTCTCTCTCACTGTCTCTCTCTCTCCTTCTCTCTCTGCCTCTCTCACCCCTCACTCTCCTCTCTCTCACTCTGTCTCTTCTCTATATCTCTCTCCTCTCTCCCTCTGCAGTAATGTTGTGTACAGTTTAGCTCTAAAGAGCTGTTTATCTCCTCTCTCTTTCAGATCGGGACGGGGTTCAAAGACGAAGACCTGGAGCAGCACTACAAGTTTCTGAAGGTAAAGAGAGAGTTTAATATGCCCATATAAGGCATCAGTGTCTCCCATCTGTTTATATGACACTATGGTGGTCCTGTATAGGGCTGTGTTGAAAAAATTGATTTTCCGATCTGAATTGATTTGCATATTAATTCCTTAAATTTGATTTGTACGTCCAAAGATTGATTTAATTTAACTCCACTCGTGGCGTCATTGAATTGGTGCAGGCGCAGGTCTGACTATATCAAAACTATGAACATGGTGTTGGACACTAGTGGCAGCGTTAGCCAAGTCCAGGCTTTGAAGATGCCAGAAACACTCAAAGCTCCATCTGGCACCATTTCGGGTTCAAAAACGATAAAGACAAAGATGCACTTGACAGAAGCAAAGAGATTTACAGGGCAAAGGCCAAATGGAGGTGAAGTACAGCAGAAATACAACCAACCTCAGGAACCACTGCAACAGCTCAGGGAACAGCTCAAAAATGGGTCTAATAACACTGACCCCAATCCAGATCGGATCAAATTTTGATAATTGATTCTGAATTTTGAGAATCGGAATCACATTGATTCTTGGCATTTGAATCGATACCCAGCCCTAGTCCTATATTAGCAACACTGACTTTGTGAGCTTTAAGCCATGTTCTAATACTGTTACCTCACCTAAAACAGACCTGCAGCTGTGTTTTGTTTCATTCACACATGTTTGAGTAACTCTTTATTAGTAGTCTGTCTACATCTGCAAAGCTCTACATGCTCTGTTCCACCTCGTGATGTCATGAAGCGGTAGTTTTCAAGCTAACAGCTTGTTTTTACTCTTTATTAGAAGAGAAGGGCTGAAATTATCCAGGTGATTCTAGTGAAGGTATAGGGAGTTTCAAATCACAGTGGAGCACTTCCTGTATTGCCACAAGTGAGAGCACAGATCAGCTCACCTGTTGTAGTTCCAGCTAACTCAGTTCTTTATGGACAGATTGTGTTAAAACAAAGCACAGATTAAAGTCTAACAACCCTCAGACAGAGCAGTGCCTACAGTTAACATCACAGCCTCAGAGAATGTTACTGACATCACCTGTAAAGAATCATTTATTCAAAACTGTGTATATTTACCCATTAACAATCAATATGCTCTTTTAATGTTTTTTTTTCAATGTTATATTTTATTTTTCCTCCATAAACTGTCGTTTAAAAGTGTGAATTGTAACTCCGCATTCTCCCATTTGCGCACATATCAAACACATTCTAATTTCCAAAATAAATGGTCTCATTTTTGGAACTGAATAGAGCCGCTGTCTCTCTCTCAAGGGACCATTTCCACTCTCACAATCATCCATCTTTCATTTAATTCTCATTTTCATTTTCGTTTTGTTTGACATAAATGAAATGTCCAACGTTGAAATGAGACGGCTACCTCCCAAATGTGCCCTGTGCAATTTTAAATACCGCCATTACTTTGGAAATGTCTCCTCCTGGGGTTTTCCACTATTTGTCTTTATCGGAAATGACTAAAGCAACTTAAAAAGAACTGGTGTATTCTTATCTGTGGTGGATCAACCGCTCAGTTTTGTTACTTAAAGGTGCACTGTGTACGTTTTTAGCTGAGAATCCATCACCTGCTTGTTTCTGTGGATATATAATTGCTCTACCTGGAATGTTCCACAGTGTGACATTAAACACCTCTACTTTACATTTATTCAATTACAGGTGGTTTTATAGCTTAGAAATAGCTAGAAAAACAGGCATGAGCGGGGTCGCCTCTCCACAGATCTGACCTGTAACTTGGTCTAGTTCGGTTTCCATGATGATAGAAAGGTTTAATGCCATACTGTGAAACATTCCAGACAAAGCAGTAACATCTCCATGGAGAAAAGCACCTCCACTAGAAAAGCAACACAATGCACCTTTAAGTAAAAGTACAGGTACAGAGGCAAAAAATTATGTTAAAATATCACGATAAAATCTACTTAAGTAAAAAATGTATTTTGCAGAAATTTTTAGAGCAGTTTAAGGGTGAAATGTGGTGATTTTGATAAAGAATTCAGCAGATTTTAAGTGATTCAATTGATTTATACATTTTTCTAGCTGTATTTGTGTATTTGGTTTACTCAAATACATACATAGTTTTCTCATTAACTCGTCTCAGCCATTTTAGCAGGTCTCACACTGTAAAGAAAAGCACTTTTTACTTTTCAGTTCACATCTAAAATGCAGTGAAGTAGAAAGTAAAGATACGTGCTCTCAAATGTAGTGAAGTAAAAGTAAGATTTAAAGGACCCATATTAAGCTATTTTCTGATTTGTTCTTATGTAGTTTCTTCATCACAAACAGACCTGGAGTTGTTTGTTTCATTCACATGTTTAACACACAAACCTGCACATTGAGGCTGAGTTCTTTTCGCAAACTGAAAACACTCCACCTTGTGATGTCATGTGGTAATACAGGAATTGCTCTGTGTTTTTAAATTCTATACACCTTCAGTAGAATCATTTGGATAGGTAAAGGTAAAAGGAGCATGAAAACTACCACTTCATGACATTGCAAGGTGGAACAGAACATTTTGAGCTTTGGAGAGGTTAATATTGAAGGATTACTCAAACATGTGTGAATGAAACAAAACAACTACAGGTATTTTTATGATGAGGCAACAAAATTTTATTATGACTTAAAGCTCACAATAGTCAATTTTGTGTAATAAAGGACCTTTAAGTAAAGTACAGATATCTAAAATTTGTACTTTTATGTTTGTACTTTACCTTCCATCACTGATTCCTATAGTGTCCCTGTGTCTGTAATTAACACAGCCTGGAATATTTCCTCAACAGGTCAACTAAATCAGCCCTTCTGAACATATATATTGAGTGTTTTAAGTATAGGAAATGCGTCTCTACTTGTGTTTCCCATCTTAACAATCCACATTTGGAAAAAAAAAGTGTAGGTGGCGTCGGCACCGTTGGGGGATAATGAATAGCTTTTTCAATTTACTTCTGAAGAGGTCTGTTCCAATGTTCAACAAATTGTAAACGCGCTCTGAAAATGATAGCGGTGGAACTTAGCGGGGGACTTTTTCCTCAAACTGTTTTCAATTTGAGGTGTGATTGACAGAATGAAGGCATGTATTCAGTGTAATTAACATTGTTTTTTGGCATTTTGTTGTCTCGAATGTTTTGGGGGCTTTTTGGCGATGAGAAGTACATTTTGTTTGGAGAAGTAGAGAGGAGGTGCATGAATGCAAGTTTGAAGAGATTTGAAAATGCCAGTGTTTAAAATCTGGGGTGTGGCAGTTCAGTTATTATCATATCTGCGCAATGCTTCATACATTATAATTGAAGTGGAAATGTTTTTAAAAGCTATTGGTTTTGTCCATAGACTGTATAAAAAAATGGAATAAGGGAGTCTGTAATGTCTGTTACCCATAGTGTTCAGGTCCAGTCAAATGAAGCTTATTGAGGCTGACCGTGCGAAGGGCAAATGTCCATATTTGGAAATCTGACCACGAATATCACAGTAACCAAAGACCCAATCCCAAGCGAGGTTTTTGAAGGTAACGCCCCTTTCCGCTCGCACTGTTGGTTTAGCAGGGGGCGGGCTCTAAGCAACACTGTCAATCAAACCTGTTGCTAACGTTAGTGGGAGTGACATGTCTGATATTAATGTTTATATCTTGATTTACAGACAGAATAGTGAAATAAAAACCCCAGGATCATGTAGAGCGGTTAATACGAACTTGATAAGTGAAGTGATAAGGCTCACTGCAGCAGGTACGGAGAGAGGGGCTACGGATTTTCAGTACAAAGTGAACTGGAGCTAGAGCTGATGGATCCAGAGCCAATGGAGCTGTACTGTGCTCACTTCCTATAGTCTGGGGTTTTCACACATTTGTACCTCATTCACATCAGTATGATAACACATAAATACAAAAATGTCAAATGATCAAACGTTAAGAGACATTTGTAATTAAAGTCCAGGTCTGTTTGTATGAGTGCTTAAGTAGAATATTACAGTCAGAACATGTCATCAACATTCCCTGGGGGTGTGATGCTAACTGTAGGCACTACTCTGTCTGAAGTTCTGTTAATCAAGCTAGACTTGGTTGGAACTACAACAGGTGATGATTGTAGATGATTTGTGCTGTTAAATAAGCTTCTCCCACATAAAATCAGAGTCACAAGCTAGCTAGCATTAGCACTCAGTGAGTCCCTCTCACCACTTTGGGTTGAAAATCTAACTCCTAAACAGGGCCATGAACGCTTAGACTGATCACAGGCTTCTGAAAATGTGTTTTCCAAATCCATTTCATATTTTTTCTTGAGTACTCACTCTGTCATTGCATTGTGTCACCATAGTAACGCTGAACATTCTGCCCGTAGAGATACATGTATCTCACCCCCAGCGTGATGTCACTGCAAAGTATCTGTGGCCATACCGGCTTGTCAAAGCCTGATCCCGTCAGATCTTAGAAGCTAAGCAGGGCCGGGCCTGGTTAGTACTTGGATGGGAGACCACTGGGAATTCCAGGTGCCACAGGGGGGCGCCAGTCACAAAAACTGTTGTTGTGTCCTTAGGCAAGACACATCACCCACATTGCCTAGTATGAAAATTGTGTGTGCATGACTGATGGTGGTGGTCGGAGGGGCCGATGGCGCAGATTGACAGCCTCACTTCTGTCAGTCTGCCCCAGGGCAGCTGTGGCTACAATAGTAGTTTACCACCACTGGGTCTGGAGTGAATGAATAAAGCTCTGTAAAGCGTCTTTGAGTGTCCTAAAAAGCGCTATATAAAACTGATGCATTATTATTGTTTTTATTTAACACAGTTATGATTTCTCTAGGATTATTATACCTCATTGCACTGCCCTCCAAAAAATGGCCAACAAATGAATGTTGATCTTTTAGAAGAGAGTTGCTCACTAGTAGCTTTGTAGTTTGATGCTTATTGTTGTCTCCTCGAGCAACACACTTCATCTGTTTTCCCCAGCGTCTGCCTTTACAGCTGTGAATTAACTGTAGATCGAGGTCATGCTGGCCAACCTCCACACTAATCTTACATTATTGCTCCTGTCCACTTTTCCAAACTTACAATTTCCCACTGTACGGCGTAAATTGCTTTTCCTTTGTGCGCTGTGTACCTGCTGCAGCCTCCATTTTAGAGACGGCGGCGGCGATCTCTTTAAGCAGAAGGTTAAAAGTTTGGTGTGGAAATGCTGTGAGAGGCAGAATCCAGAGAGGCTGATTGAGAGGCCATAGTAATGTTTTGTTCACTGGACTAATAGAAAGTGTGTGTGGTGCTCTGTAATGAAGCAGTGTGAGGGTGATGGATGGAGAGTTAAGGGGAGCAAGCAGGGCGGCCCGAATACAAGACAGAGGGAGGGGAAAGGAGAGGGAGGAGGAGGAGAGGAAGGGAGAGAGCAGGGTGGCCCAAATACAAGAGAGAGGGAGGGAAAAAGAGAGGGGGGTGGAGGAGGAGAATGAGGAGAGGAAGGGAAGAGGAGGAGAGCGAGCAGGGCAGCCAAAATACAAGGGGGAAGGTGGAGAGAGAGAGAAGAAGAGGAGGGGGAGACGAAGGTTGAAGAGGGATGAAGAGATGGGGGTAAAGGAGGAGAGATTGAATGGAGAAGCAGAGGATAAAGGAGGAGGAGAGGGAGATGAAGAGGAGGGAGAGAGAGGATGAAGGATAGTGGAGTAGTAGGGAGTAGAAGAGGAGGAGGAAGCAAAGGGTGTAGGGGGAAAGGAGAGGAAGGGGGTGAAGAAGAGGATCGAAGGATGGAGGGAGGAAAAACAAATGGGAGGGATGCAAGGAAAGAAAGAGGAGAAAGGGGGAAGAAGAGGAGTATCGGGAGGAAGAAGAATAGAAAGAAAACAAGGGGAAGAAGAGAAGTAGAGAACAGCAGGAAGAGAGTTAAGAGGAATATTTACAAAAAAGCAAATAGTTTCTAGAAGTTTAAGGAGAGCGACTGCTTCTCAGACAGTAGTTTGTGTGTCCTGGAGCAGTGTCACAGCAGCAAGCAGGACTAAGTTTAAACTGAAACATGTTCCTGACTCACGCTTTGAGGTCCAGGCCCTTAAATAAGACTTCTTTTTTTGCCTATTATTTTGTGTTTGAGTGATGATGTCCTCCATTTGGCCTTCCAAACCCACTGCTCTCCACATGCTCCAAACTGCACCGCTCAGTGTCCGCTTTGGCCTGCCTCAGTCCTGTGTTTGGCTTAATGTGGAGCAGAGGAGACAGGGGAGACAGGAGCGACAGGAGCGACAGGAGCAACGGGGGCGACCATCACACAGCCACCAGATCACCTTTCATCACAATGTGTAGCTCGCGTGTTAGCCGCAGGCGCGTTGGCTTGATTTGACTTTGGCTTCAGAGCGGAGGATCTCTGGGGAAGTTCTATGAGGCTGAAGCCAAGTCCACAGGCAGCAAAGGCTCTGTCAATGTCTGCTTATGCTAGAATCTTCTGAGACATTATTGTATGATGGAATATCCCTGAGTTTCACAATGATGAAAAAAGAAATTAACAATACAAGACAAATTAAAGCTTTTGAAAAGTAAAACATTCTCAATTCAATTCAATTCAATTCAATTTATTTTTGTAGCGCCCAAAATCGCAACAACAGTTGCCTCCAAGGGCGTTCCAAGATATGGATGAGTAAAACATACACACAGACATATCAAAACAGGAATAAACAACATTCATGTAAGGCAGCAAATGAAACATTGTCCAGTCATCCCCTGTCCTTAGACCCTCCTTTTCAGCAAGGAAAAACTCCAAAAAAACCTGGGTCCTGGGAAAAAGAAGAAACCTCGGGGAGAACTACAGTGAAGGAGAGATCCACTCCCATGGACGGACAGGCTATAGATGTCCAGGCCCGTGGGCCAGTACTCAAAACGGTGCCTGTACTCTTGAAGATGCAGGTGTGAGACACCAAAAAAAGTATTAATTTATAGTAATTGTCTGTTGCCGGAACTACTTTAACGCACGGCATTTAACTATTGGAATTATCACTGACTGTGGTATAAAGACCATCATACATTCAAATACAATTCAGTACCACCTTTATTTTCAATCTGAAATCATTTTAAGCACCTCCAGGTCCCCGTACCCCTGGTTGGAAAACAGCCAGTGCAAATCAAGCTTCTCACCTCAAAATTACCTCAGTGACTGAGCGCTCTGCCCAAGACAAACGATTTCAGATTGATTAGGCTGATTCAATTTGAATCAAGCTGCAGATTCATTCATTCATGTCTAATGGTCAGTCATCAGCCTCTGTCAATAAAAACATGAGGTTCAGAGCAGACCACAGACTGTATAAAGAAGTGGACTAAAGGGTCACCCACAGGCTTCAGCACCAGTCAAATGAAGCTCACAGAGGCTAGCAGGTATAAGGGCAAATGTGGAGGCGAGTGCTATATTAGGAAAAGGAATTAATTGAAGAACAAATCCAGGATCATGTAGAGTGGGTTAATACGACCATTTTACTGCTGCAGCTGCTGGAGCTGCAGCTACAGAGAGAGGATATATGTATATATATTAGGGCTGCAGCTATCGATTATTACAGTAATCGATTATTCTGTCGATTATTTTGTTCGAATAATCGAGTAATCGTTTGTTATTGTCGCGTCTACTTTGCACATGTTAAGTACACACCACGTGCATTGACAGATACACGTGTTTTGGACATGAAAAACGTAATTATCGCTAGGCTAAGGTTGACTCACCTCACGGTTTCTTTTCCACTTGATGTAATGTACGGGGCTTTCTGTTTAGATGTTGTAGCATCAGTGTTGAGAAGGTGACTTTTAAAATGTAATCCCCTACAGATTACAGATTACATTCCCCAAAATGTAGTTTGTGACATAATCAATTAAATTACTTAAAGTGAATAACGTAATCTGAATACTTTGGATTACTTGATATTGTCATGATTTTTAAAACTACATGAATGTAGCAACCAACTCCTGCAAATTCTTGTTTAGTTTTAGACCTGGATTAGTTCTGGTTTTAGATCTGTTTTAGTCCTGGTTTTAGATCTGGTTTAGACCTGCTTTAGACCTGGTTTAGTCCTGGTGTGAGTTCTGGCGCGGTCCACGGAGTGTACGCGACAAGACACAATCCACGCGCAGAGTGCGCGGCGTACGGGAGATGCGGAGCGCGCGGCATACCGGAAATGCGGGGTGCACGGCGTACCGGAGCGTACCGCGCACAAGGAGGTTATGCTCTTATTATACATCCATTATACATCCATGGGCGCCGCGCTGTTGTGTGTACAGTGAAGTGCAGTGGTCGTGCGGAAACTTTACCTCTACCACAAAAGGTTCCGGCCATCGGCGAGCGTATGAAAATAAAACGAAGCATCGAGGCAAAAAAATTTATCGATGCATTTTTCTAATCGATTAACTGGATGAATCGTTTCAGCCCTTATATATATATATATATATATATATATATATATATATATATATATATATATATGCATACGCTTTTCTCACCTACCACGGTGGTTGGTCTCTCTCACCCTCATCAGCTCGGGTCCTCTACCAGAGGCCTGGGAGCTTGAGAGTTCTGCGTAGTATCTTTGCTGTCCCCAGTACTGCACTTTTCTGGACTGAGATGTCTGTTCTCCTTCCTGGTTCTGCTGTAACCACTCATCCAGTTTGGGGGTCACGGCCCCGAGTGCTCCGATCACCACAGGCACCACCGATGCTTTCACCTTCCAGGCCCTCTCCAGCTCTTCTTTGAGCCCCTGGTATTTCTCTAGTTTCTCGTGTTCCTTTTTCCTGACAGTGCCATTGCTCGGTATTGCAATGTCCACCACCACGGCTTTGTTCTCTCACTTATCCAGAACCACGATGTCTGGTTGGTTCGCCATCACCATTCTGTCAGTCTGTATTTGGAAGTCCCACAGGATCTTGGCCCGCTCATTCTCCACAACCTTTGGAGGCGTTTCCCACCTTGATCCTGGGGTTTCCAGCCCGTACTCTGCACAGATGTTTCTGTACACTATGCCCGCTACTTGGTTATGTCGCTCCATGTACGCTTTCCCTGCCAGCATCTTACACCCTGCAGTTATGTGCTGGAGTGTCTCAGGCCCTTCTTTGCACAACCTACACCTTGGGTCTTGTCTGGTGTGGTAGATCTGGGCCTCTATTGCTCGGGTGCTCAAGGTCTGCTCCTGTGCAGCACCTCTGTGTGTCCTTCAGACCAGCCCTCTCCAGCCATCGGTAGGATTTCTTGATATCAGCCACTTCAGTTATGTTTCGGTGGTACGCCCCATGTAGGGGTTTGTCCTGCCATGATGGTCCCTCCAGCACCTCTTCCTCTGCGCCCCACTGTCTGAGACATTCTCTGAGCATGTCATCAGTCTGGGCCTTGTCACTGATGTACTTGTGGAGCTTGGATGTTTCATCCTGGACAGTGGTTCCCACACTCACTAGTCCTCGGCCTCCTTCCTTCCGGCTCGTGTACAGTCTGAGGGTGCTGGACTTGGGATGGAACCCTCCATGAATGATCATGTTCCTCCCCGTGTCTGGATGGGTTTCCTCCGGGTACTCCGGTTTCCCCCATCAACCCTAAACATGCAGCACCTCTATGAACTAACATCAAGGACCATGACGTCCACCCTCCTGTGGGCTCACCACCTGCAGAGGGGTTCATAGGGGGGGTCAGGTGCTATGAGTATTGGGCAGCAAGCTGCCCCCGCGACCCAGCTGGATTAAGCGGGAGAAGAGATATATATATTAGGGTGCATCAGTTGCCCCGATATCAGAACTTTACAACGGCCCTATACTTTTCGTGTTCCATTCGCTGAGGAAAAAAAATTATGAAATTCCGAGTTGATCTACCGGGTCCACATCGAGGTCAAAGTTTGGCCAATGTCCCAATGTATAAGACAGTATAGGCCTATACTGTCTTATACACTGGGGCATTGCCCAAACTTCATAATAGGCAGGTTCGGTAGACTTTAGAAAGCATGGTAGAACCACATATTTGCTTTATGTTTTTCAGAATTGGAGTGTTACAGTGTAGTTATTAAAAGAAGAAATGTCAGAACATAGCTGTAAGAAGGCTCGCATGGAGCAGCCTAAACCAATAACCCGCCAAGACTGTGCAGTATTTGGGTTAGGAGCGAAAATTACCACTGTTTCTGTTGATCTCTCATTTTTAACGATTTTTTAGAAATTTCCAGAATTTTACAAGGGATGTGGACCCGGTAGATGACATTCGAATTACAAAAAAATTTACCAGGAATTTTTTCTAGTTGAATGGAACACTAAAACATTAGGGCCGTTTGCAAGTTCTCGATTTTTAAAAAAAAGGGGGCAACTGATGCACCCTAATATATATATATATATATATATATATATATATATATATATATATATATATATATATATACACATATATATATATAATATAGAAAGTGACTTGATGAAACTGGAAATGCATCAGCCTCATGACATACATATTTCTGTATTTTTGTACTTGTTCTGTAGTTTGATTCCTTGTTTTTTAATGGATAAATACAAATATTTGTGTATGAATACATCTATTTGATTTTAGTCATAGTTTTTTTTTTTAGAATTATAAATCATTAATTATTAAAATGACATAAATCAGATTAGCATGTAAATTCTCCCATGTATTGGAGAACTTCCTATCTCTTGGTTTGTTTTGCAGGAGCACATCTTGCCAAAGCCCCGAGCTTATTTCAGGTTTGACCCCTCGGCCGAGCCAGACGTGTGGCTGGACGCGGTGCAGGTCTGGGAGGTCAAATGTGCCGACCTCTCGCTCTCTCCGGTCTACAAGGCTGGACTCGGACTGGTGAGTCCTGTGTGAGATGCCCTCCCACCCTCTTGTATCCCTGTGTCAGATGCCCTTCTATCCTACTGTATCCCCGTGTGTCAGATGCTCTCCTGTCCTCCTGGGCTCATGTGTCAGATGCCCTCCCATCTTTCTGTATTCCCCTCCCATTCTCCTGTATCCCAGGTTGCCAGATGCCCTCCCGTTTTAACCCATTAAACTTCTCAAGCTTGTATCTATTATTGGAGTTTATTTAGGATTTATTTGCGTTTAAAATCCTGCATTCTTTCTGTAAGCGCAGCTCATAGTTCCATGAGACCATCACAACTGTCCATATGATTGAACCCTCCCTCCTGGTGTCCTCAGCAGTCCAATGTACTCCCTGTGTTTTCCTCTGATAGCTCCTCCATGTTACGCTCCACTGGCTGCCCTGAAAAGTCACAATTATCTGCTCTTAATTGAGTTATTAAAAATGCTGTAAAAGACTCTGGGTGTAATGGAGGGATTGCCGTTAATTTGCTGTAGCGATTTGGAGTTTATCCCAGCGCAAACATAAAGCGTCTGTTGTTAAAGGAGAGGTAAGCTAGTTAAATCACTACTGCTGTCCCCGTGGAGGGAGAGGAGCAGGGAAATGTGACTGAAATGAAAGGAGGAGGTGTAGGGGCTCATAATAAGAAATGTGCTTAGTGCAATATAGATTTTAATGGAGTCATAAGAGAGTGGTTAACAATATTGGTAATTAGAAAAAGGCTCACACTGGCCCGGGATTGGGAGTGTACTGTATATATGTTATGGTATAATTTGGACTAGGGTTCAAACAATCCAACTAAATATTATTGAATGATTTGTTTAATGGAATTAATCTGGTTTAAAGGTGCATTGTGTAACTGTAAAACCACCTATAACCAAATAAATGTAATATAGAGCTGTTTAATGTCATATTGTGGAACATTCCAAGCAGAGCAATGATATCTCCATAGAAACAATCAGGTGATGGACCCCTGACAAAAAAGTGCACCTTTAAATCTGAAAGTACAAATCTACAAATTTGCAGAGCTTTTGTGACCTTAAAAATTATGAACGAATCTAAAAAATGCAAGATAATTAAAGGTGCATTATGTAACTTTTTCATCGAGTATTCGTCACCAGCTTGTCTCTATGGAGATGTTGTTGCTAATCCTTGAATATCTCCCTGTATGGCATTAAATTTGTAAATCCATTTATTTATTTACAGCTGGAACTAGTGGCGCCGCCCACCTGTCTCCATGAAGCTCATTTTAATTTCGGTTCTCTCCATGGAGACAAGCATGTGCTGCAGGCTAATCTGAAAAATTACTTAATACACCTTTAATTGATTCTCATAATGTTTAGTTTGAGCCAGAGTGGCACTGACAGTATTACAACATACCTGCCCTCATCTCCATTACATTGTCACTGTGTTATTGTCTAGACCAGTGGTTCTCTAAGTTGGCTCTGGGGACCCCAGGGGGTCCCTGGGCCATGCACTGGAGGTTCCCCAAAAATGCTGATAACATTGATTTAAGTACTTGAATACTGCAGTTTCAGTGCCGCAGTGGTTTGAGAGACCCTGGTGCAGACCAGCAGTGTTTTGTGCTGTTAATAACTGTAGCTTTGCTGTGTTCTTCAGGCGGATCCAGAAAAGGGAATTTCTTTAAGATTTCCTCGTTTCCTTCGAATAAGAGACGACAAGAAACCCGAGGATGCCACCACTGGGTCTCAGGTAACCATGGAGACATGGAAATATAACAGCAGTATATACAGCAGTGTCTGGGCAACAACAACACAAAACACAGATATGATTTGAATTTATGCAAAATGTGAAGATATTGTTTGTGATGCACACAGAGTTTACTCAAAATTAAAATGGGGAAAAACTGTTGAAAACTTCCAAAAAGGGTAAAAAATGATTCTGCTGTGGCAAAGGCAATTAGCAAATCACAAAGGCTCCAGTTTTTGAAGTACTATAATTTCCTCCACAAACAAACTCTCCTGTCTTATTCTGCATAAAAACTGCTACCCTTGTAGTTTAGATCTAAACAACAAACAAACATGAAATGGGATTTGCTTTCAGTTTTTCAGTTCAGATTTCAGTCTTTTTGGGAACAAACAGATCATTTAGGCTGAATTCTTCTGTCAAACAGAAAACGCTCTGTTCCACCTTGTGATGTCATGTAATACGGGAAGTGCTCCACTGTATTTTTTTACTCCATACACCTTCACTAGAATTATTTGCATGATTTCAGGCCTGGATTTGCCTAAAACTACCACTTCATGACATCGCAAGGTGGAACAGAGCATTTTGAGCTTTGAAGATGTAAACAGACAAATAAACAAGGGTTACTCAAATGTGTGAATGAAACAAAACACAACTCCCAATCTGTTTTTGAGGAGGTAATAACTTCTGAACACGGCTTAAAGCTAAAGTGTCCATTTTTTGTAATATAGGAGCTTTAAAATAAACTTTGAACAGAATTCTATTATTAAAATATAAATTTTTTTGGAATGCTTGCCAGAAAAACCCAATTATGTCATAAGTCTTTCAGCATTAATAGCCCTCTTATAAACGAAAGGATGGTGGTTCAGTCCCAACTTCGATCATTTGTAGTGCTCTTGGGCAAGACACTTCACCTCTCTTGCCTTAGTTTGAATCTGTTGAGTTATTGCTTGAATAAAGAGACTCATACTTAATTTGGTGACCACATTAAAGGTGCACTGTGTAACTTTTTTGTTGAGGGTCCATCATCTGTTTGTTTCTATAGATACATCATTGCTCTGCCTGGAATGTTCCACAGTATGACATTAAACAGCTTTACTTTACATTTATTCAATTACAGGTGGTTTTATAACCAAAAATACCTAACAACAGGCAGTCTGACTGTGAGCGGGGTCACCTCTCTACAGATCTGACCTGTAACTTGGTCTGGTTTGGTCTAAATAAAGATAGAAAGGTTTAATGCCACACTGTAAAACATTCCAGACAAAGCAATAACATCTCCATGGAGAAAAACATTGGAAGACCCTCCACCAAAAAGCACCATGCACCTTTAAATAAATGATATGAAGTGGGAGTTCCTCTGGCACCTCTGCTCTATCCTTTTAGTCTTTCACTTGGCCTTGTGCAAGATCCATGTAAAACTTTAATAGCACTTGTGTTCATGGTCAGAGCTTTGCAGTAAAACTTAAATAAGAATAAAGAAAGGGCACACTGCGTTTTCAGTGGGGACACTTCAGGAACTGTCCTTCACTCAAAACACAAGTCCGGAGTTATGAAAGGAAAACTAAGGAGGGACTGAAACACAAAACTGATGTGTTCGGTCGATATGTGTGGAACCGGGCATGTTCATATTTTGTTATTTATGTTATAATGTAGTTTGCTCATCACAAACACACCCTTTAACACACAAACCTTGCAGATTTAGGCTGAGTTCTTCTTTCAAACTTTAAAAAAAAACCTCCGTTCCACCTTGTGATGTCATGTGATAGTACAGGAAGTGCTTCACTGTGTTTTTAAACTCCACACACCTTCACTAGAATCATTTGGATCATTTCAGCCCTGGAAAACTCTACTGAACTTAATGTAAAAGAAGCTTGTCTTGAAAATTACTACCACTTAATGACATCACAAGGTGGAACAGAGCATTCTGAGCTTTGAAGAAGTAGACAGACTAAATAAGGGGTTACTCGAACATGTGTGAATGAAACAAAACATAACTCTAGGTGTGTTTTTGAGGAAGGAACAACATTAGAACATGACTTAAAGCTCACGAGAGTCCATTTTGTCTAATATAGAAGAACTGTGAACCTTCAACAGCCTCGCTCCTGATTGGCTCTTTAACTGCTATGGTGCTCACAGTTGGAATTCCAAATATGAAACTACTCCAAATTTGCTCCTATAACTGCTAGCCTCGATGAGCTTCATTTGACTGGAGCCACACGCTATAGATGATGTCTCACTCCCTTAGTCCTCTTCTTTGCACAGTCTATGGTGCCTTCTCTCCACACTCAGATAAAAGGAAACGGTATTTTGAATCCGAGCTGGAGGCTGTTTCTCCATTTCAGTCAAATCTACAAAACCAGCACAACATACACGGACATGCTTGACTTTAATCCTCCCTGAACCTGGGGGGCGCTGTGCTTCACTCACACCGGGGCGCTTATCATGTTTTCAGACACGACCAACAAGAGGTTTAAGCTGCAGTAATTACACAGTTTAGATCAGAATCGCCTCAGAATAATTAAACCCCGAGGAGGAGTTTGAGTCTTTGTTTTAGATTCTCCTGGTCTGACGCTACATACAAGTGTCAGTTGCCAATTTGTTTTATTTGTATCATTATTTTTAAAGCTGCATTGTGTAACTTATCCATAGAAACAAGCAAGTGACTGACCCTCCACCAGATATGTCACTGCTCTGCCTGGAATGTTCCACAGTGTGACATTAAACAGCTTTACTTTACATTTATTCAGTTACAGCGGGTTTCATAGCTCAGAAATCCCTAGAAAAACAGACATTCTGACTGTGAGCGGGGTCGCCTCTCCACAGATCTGACCTGTAACTTGGTCTGGTTTAGTCTCCTTGAAGATAGAAAGGTTTAATACCGTACTGTGAAACATTCCAGACAAAGTAATAACATCTCCATGGAGAAAAGGATTTAACAGACTCTCCACCAGAAAGTTGCCCAGTCCACCTTAAACACATTTGCAGTTTTGTTCTTTGTCGCTGAGAATAACTTTGACTTTTTTATTGGCTCTGTGGGGAATGCACCACTTCATAATTCTCTGAAAACTAAACAAAAACTTTCCACGAATAAAACAGTCTAACACAATTAGAGCATCACCCAATATGTGAGACTTAAATATTCCCCTGAAGCAGCCACAGAGGATTTAAGGTAATCTTCTGCTTAGTTCATTTTGATACTGCACAAGAGAGAATCACGTTAGTGGGATCATTCTGATTTAAAAAGAAAAACAAACTTGGAATTAGAGTGGTGTCACAAGAATGGTGTAATGGAGATGGAGCTGCTCGTTTCTGGTGGTGAACACGAGTCTTTGAGTTTTATGAAATTATTAAAGGGGCTCTATCTGATTTTCTCCCCCCGTGAATTTGAGCAAAATGTGTCTTACCCCAGAGGTTTAGTCCTTATATAGACCTGGCCTAGTCCTAGCCTAATCCCGGTTTTGTCTCTGTTCAGTCCTCTTTTATTTCTGATTTAGTTGTGGTTTAGTTCTGGTTTCTGATTGGTTTATTTGAGATCCAGTTTTTGTCAAGATAACTAAATGTAGTTCTAGTTCAGAACTGGTAAAGTCCTAGTTTAGAACTGTTTTAGTTCTAGTTCAGACTTTTTTTAGACCTGGTTTGGTTCTAGTTCAGACCTTGTTTAGACCTGGTTTAGACCTGGTTTAGTCCTGGTTTAGTCTTGGTCTTTGCTCATTTGAATCCGTTTGCTCAGAATCCGTCGCTGTGGTGTGCTCTATGCTAATGCGCCCCCTGCTGGTTCAACAGCAGCAGTATTGGCTCTGCAGTGAATCATTAAAATCCAGCTCAAGTCCGGATCAATATTTCCTGCTCGGACTTGGACTGGGACTCCGAGCCGGACTCAGTGGGCTGATTTGAGTGCACTTTAATGTGGCGCTCTGCGAGGCCCCCTGCTGGATGGATATTCACTTTACTGCTGCTGCTGCCACTGACCACATGTGGAGAATGTTCAAACCTGCCTTCTATGGACCCTTTCAAAGTTTCCTTTATAAAATCCAGAATGGATGCCATAGTGAAGTGGAACAGAATGCAATTTCAAAGGGAATTTTGGATAAATACTTAAAGGTCCTAGATTACTCAAAATGGACGCTTGTGAGCTTTAGGCCATGTTCTAATGCTCCCTCCTCACAAACAGAGTTGGAGGTGTGTTTGTTTCACATGTTTGAGTAACACTTTATTATTAGTCTGTCTACATCTCCAAAGCTCAAAATACTTTGTTCCACCTTATGATGTCAAGTTTTTATGTCAACAGCTCCTTTTACATTTAGTAAAAACACTGTGACACTTTAGTTTAGGGACCACATAATAATCGCTAATGAAATGGTAACTGGTATGGTAATTAGCTGTTACTTAACTGTTAGTTGGTATCTCTTATTAAGATTTAAGTGTCTGTACAGAAACATCTGTTGTAATCCCCAGGAAGAAAATAGTTAATGACTTAATACTTGCAGAACAGACTTAGACAAAAAGCATTGAAAATACTTAAATACTTAAATACTTAAATACTATATATTAAATCCCCTTAGACCCTAAACTAAAGTGTTACCAAAAACACACTAGGAACACTTCCTATAGCACAAGGTTGAACAGTGTGTTTTTGTCTGAGAGAAGAACTTGGCCTAAATGTGCAGGTTTGTGTGTTAAACATGTGAATGAAACATGGGGGGGGTTGTTGTGTCCTTAGGCAAAGCACATCACCCACATTGCCTCGTATGAAAGTGATGTGTGCAAGGCAGAACTCCCTTGAAAAAGAGATTAGTCATCTCAATGGGACTTTCCTATGAACTAACATCAAGGCCCATGACGTCCACCCTCCTGTGGGCTCACCACCCGCAGAGGGGTTCATAGGGGGGGTCAGGTGCTATGAGGATTGGGCAGCAAACTGCCCCCACGACCCAGCTGGATTAAGCGGGAGAAGATGGATGGACTTTCCTGGATAAATAAAGGTTAAAAAAAAAAATGTGCACAAAGATGCATTATATTATCAAAGGACTGAAGAGGCCGTAGAGTAGTTATGGTTTATATGTTGTAAAGTTGAGTTTCATTATGACTCTGCTGCAGTGTAGAACTTGTACAGTAGTGTTTGGAAATGTTTGGTTTGATCTACGCAGAGGATTGTGGTTCACAAAGAACTTCCACAGTTGTTTAAACAGCCCAGACAGTATTTAACCCTGTGCATAAGATTCTGTTTCATTTGGACTTAATGTAAAGACACTGACATAACTGTCACTGAGGATTAAAGCAAAATGCCATCATATATAGTCATATAGGCTCCTGTGGAAGTCAGTGCAGAGCACAGATACTTTATTACTGATTCAGATTCATGTTTTCTATCCCAGACAGTTAAAATGTTCAATGCAGTGAACACAATCCCAGTTCTAAACCTGCTGTTAAACACAAATGCTGAACTCCAGTTCATAAATATAAATCCATTGCTGACGTGAATATTATCATGACGAGCAGTTCCTCTCATTCTGCTGATCTCTGTACAGTTCTGCGTCTGCTCATAGAGCTGAGGCTCTGACACGTTTCAATTTGCTCAGTGCTGATAAAAGAGGGAACATTGGCACAGGCCTGTGTGTCGGACTCTTTCAGTGATCTGTTCTTTTTGTGTCTCAAACGTGCAGTTACACAGATTATAATGTCAACACACCTTTATCTTTACTCTGATTGATACTCACCTGATTCCTTCTCTCCCTCCCTTCTCCTTTGTCCTGCCCTCCATCTCCCTCCTCCTCCTCCATTCTGTCTCCCTCTTTCTCCCTCCATCCCTGTCTCTTTCTCTTTCCCTGAATCACTCCCTCCATCTCTCTTCTCTTTGTCTGTCCCTCCCTTCTTTATCTCCCCCTCTCTTGTTTCACAGATTGCAGATTTGTACAGGAAGCAGCAGCAGATCCAGAATCAGGG
This sequence comes from Odontamblyopus lacepedii, assembly GCA_034769755.1. Lineage (NCBI taxonomy): Eukaryota > Metazoa > Chordata > Actinopteri > Gobiiformes > Gobiidae > Odontamblyopus > Odontamblyopus lacepedii. The sequence continues at coordinate 6,457,604 of CM068359.1, read as the reverse complement.
AGAGAAGGCGGACCCAGAGGATTACTACTGATGCCCTCCCGCTTGTCCACAGTAATAATACAGATCTGTGTAATTGTAAATAAGTTCAGTGTTTTTTGTCGTTCTGAAGAAAATAAAGACCAGTTTTAAGATTCAGACTGGACTGTTTTTTCTCCTTTGTTCTGTCGTGAACACGTACTGATGTTTTTATTTAACCCAGCACTGTGGAACTTTTCTGCTCAAGGGTCCGCCACCTACTCGTCTCCATGGAGATATTACTGGTTTGCCTTGATTATTCCGCAGTATGGAAATAAACTTGTTCACAATGGAGACAGGTTCATGGTCAGATCTATGGAGAGGCGAGCCTGCACATGGTAAGAGTTTGTGTTTAAGGTGTTTTTGAGCTATAAAACATTTGCAACTGAACAAATGCAAGGGAGATATGATTAATGCTCTACTGTGGAACATTCCAGGCAAAGAAAATGGCATCTACATGGAGATAAAAAAAAAAAAGCAGACCCTCCACCGTAGAGGTTCCACAGTGCATATGACATGTTTTCCAGTTCTGAGATAGTACTTATGGTGAATCTTTATAATCGTTTTACATCATTTAGACTTAGTGAAATGAAGTTTTGTGGAAAAATACAGGAAGTAACGACTAGCTGTAAAACTGTTGGCTAATGTTCACTGGCTTGTGACTCTAATGTGATTTGAGAGGGACTTGTTTAACAGCACAAATCAGCTGTTGTAGTTCCAGGTAAATCAGTTGTCTCTGGTCAGATTGTGTAAAACAAAGATCTAAACTTGAGTAACAGCTTCAGACAGAGCAGTGCCTACAGCTGGCATCACACCCCCAGGAAATGTGGATGCAAAGTGTCAATTCTTTTTGTAAAAAATACTTCTCGGATTTGACCTGATTTTGAGTTGATGGGGAAGACCAGAGCAGCTTGACACAGGGACAGGGTGACCAGAGTTTCTGTTGGGGCCGATAAGAACAAAATTGTGAAAGGAGTTTGGGATTAAGGAAAACTGTTCTGTGCTCACATGACACACACATTCATGACATGAGCTGCATAGACACATTTTCTGTATTTTGCTCATTTTTAAGCAGATTTTCACCTGAATAAATGACAATTTCTGCCTCTCTTTACTGTTGGCAGGTTCAGATTGGTCAAAATAGGGACACTGGGACATTTCTTGTATAAAACTGGGACAAATCAGTGGTTTTGGATAAATCTGCTGGAACAGGGGACACAGGGCTCAAAACTGAGACGGACCCGGAGAAATAGGGACGTCTGGTTCCCCTACACATGGAGAACAGGTAAACTCCACACAGAAGGTGGAGCTTGTGGACCATAAAAACATGGAGGAGCTCATCATGAAGGAAATCACCACCCCATGACATCATCAGGTGGAGCAGGAGACTGAGACTGTAGAAAAAACAGGTATATTTAAAGCTTTTGACCATGTTCATCAAAAACCTGCCTGAAGAGGTTTCATATGTCATTTGTACATGTTTGAGTGATTTAGTGATCTCTCCTGAGCCCTAGTCAAACCTTTACTGTAAGATTCTGTCCAAAGCTCCGCCCACAGGCCTACGTCACCCACGCTCTGACATGACAATTCTCCAGAAGTATACAAAACCATGATACCAAACTGGACATGCACGATGAGTGGAATGTTTCAGCTTAAAGGCGCAGACGACACTTTCCTGATCTCTGAATGTTCTTTCCTCATCAAACTTCATTTAGAGAGCAAAAAAATGCAACACAAAGTGATCATCACAAACACACCTGGAGTTGTGTTTGTTTCATTCACATGTTTAACACACACCCTACACATTTAGACTGAGTTCTTCTCTCAAACAGAAAACACTGTGTTCCACCTTGTGATGTCATCATGTGGTAATACAGGAAGTGTTCCACACACCTTCACTAGAATCTTTTTTTTTTTTATGATTCCAGCCCTGGAATTGCCAATCTCTACTGTACTAAAGGTAAAAGGAGCTGCTACTACCACTTCATGACATCACAAGGTGGAACAAGCATTTTGAGCTTTGGAGATGTAGACTGACTAATAATAAAGAGTTATTCACATGTGAATGAAACAAAACATAACTCCAGGTGTGTTTTGGAGGAGGTAACAACATTAGAACATGGCTTAAAGCGAAAAGAGTTCATTTTGTTTAATATCATATCAAACCTACATTTTTTTCACATTTCTCTCATTTTCATTCACTTTTCTGTGTCTCTGTCCTCGGTCTGGAGCCTGGCGCCTGCTGCTTGTTTTGACGCTGGAGTGGGAGGAGTCTTCTGAGGACTCCTTTGTCAAAGAGGTCATTTCGCAAATACCAAATTCACTGCATTTTTACTCCGACACAAGACTTTTCATTTGACGCACGGTTTCAAACCATGAAAATCTGTTCACCAAATAAACAGAAAATGTCTCTTATTTGTCCATATTTGAAGACGGGAGTCACTGGGTCTGTCTGATATGAGACCTGTGCTGGTACTGAGAAAGAGTGAACAGGTCTAAACTAGGACTAGACCAGGACTAGACCAGGTCTAGACCAGGACTAGACCAGGACTGAACCAGGTCTAAACTAGGACTAGACCAGGACTAGACCAGGACTGAACCAGGTCTAAACTAAGACTAGACCAGGACTAGACCAGGACTGAACCAGGTCTAAACTAGGACTAGACCAGGACTAGACCAGGTTTAGACCAGGACTGAACCAGGACTAGACCAGGTCT
>CM068359.1:6252372-6452372 GCA_034769755.1 Odontamblyopus lacepedii | reverse complement strand
ATAAAAACATGTCATATACAGATAGTTTATCAGGACTGAACCAGGACTGAACCAGGACTAAACCAGGACTCAACCAGGACTAAACCAGGACTCAACCAGGACTAAACCAGGACTAAACCAGAACTGAACCAGGACTCAACCAGGACTAAACCAGGACTGAACCAGAACTGAACCAGGACTCAACCAGGACTAAACCAGAACTGAACCAGGACTAAACCAGGACTAAACCAGTACTAAACCAGGACTGAACCAGGACTAAACCAGGACTAAATTGGGACTAAACCAGAACTGAACCAGGACTAAACCAGAACTGAACCAGTACTAAACCAGGACTGAACCAGGACTAAACCAGGACTAAACCAGGACTAAATTAGGACTAAACCAGAACTGAACCAGGACTAAACCAGAACTGAACCAGGACTAAACCAGGACTAAACCAGGACTAAACCAGGACTGAACCAGGACTAAACCAGGACTAAACCAGGACTAAATTAGGACTAAACCAGAACTGAACCAGGACTAAACCAGAACTGAACCAGGACTAAACCAGGACTAAACCAGGACTAAACCAGGACTGAACCAGGACTAAACCAGGACTGAACCAGGACTGAACCAGGACCAAACCAGGACTAAACCAGGACTGAACCAGGACTGAACCAGTACTTAACCAGGACTAAACCAGGTCTAAACCAGCATTGAACCAGGACTAAACCAGATTCATTTGGGACTTTCTTGCGCTCACAGCCTGGTGCGTGTTCACACTTTGGTGGATGTTTCTTTAAATGTGTTTGGTGTTTTTAACAATGACTTTGGCGCTCGGTGTTTTCGGTGTTTTCCGTATTTTCGGTGTTTTCGGTGTTTTCGGTGTTTTCCGTTTTTTCGGTGTTTTCGGTATTTTCCGTATTTTCCGTGTTTTCTGACTCCCACTAAAAGAAGATTCTCTGGTTTAATCCTGGAGACGAACGGCCTCCTGTGATTTATTTTTGTGTTTGAACAAAGAGAGAATCTGCAAACGTAACGTGAGCTTTTACTGCCCAGGCCTTTGGAGCTCTTCTTTACATACGACAAAGAAAAGATACTCTGAACGGAAGAGGGGAAGTATGGAGGAGGAGAGAGGAACAAGAGACAGAGGAGAGGAGGGAGAGAAGAGGAAGAAAGGAAAAAAGAGGATTGAAGAAGGAGACAGGGAGTACAGAGAGGACAGAGAGGAAGAGAGGAGGAGTGAAGGGAGAGAGGATGGATGAGAGTAGAGAGGGAAGAGAGAGAAAGGAGAGAGGAGATAGGGAAGAGAAGACTCAAGAGAGAGGAAGAAGAGATAGAGAGATAATATAATAGGACTGAAGAGGAGAGAATTAAGAAAGGAAGAGAGAGTGAAAATGGAAGAGAGGAGAGAGGGAGGAGAGGGGTGAAGAGAGAGGAAAAAGAGAAAGGAAAGAGGGAGGAGAGGAGTGAAGTAAAGGAAGAAGAGAAAGGAGAGAAAGGAGAGAGGGAGGAGAGGAGTAAAGAGAGAAAAAGAAGAGAAAGGAGAGAGGAAGAGAGAGTGAGAATGGGAGAGAGGAGAGAGGGAAGAGAGGAGTGAAGAGAGAGAATGAGAGAGAGGAAGAAGAGGGGGGAGTGAAAAGAAGAGAGAAGAGAGAGAATGAGGGATAGGAGAGGGGAGGAGAGGAGTGAAGAGAAGGGATAGAAGAGGACAGAAGAGAGAGGAGGAGTGAACAGAGGGAGATAAATGGAGGGATAGACGAGTCCAGAAGAAAGAGAGGAGGATTTCCGGATGGACGGAGCTGCTCGTATCATTCTCAGAGCTGTAATCATGTTTATTTCACCATCTCAGAATTTCCAGGGTTTATTTAGCTCCAGAATATCACAGACTCGTCAAAGGGTTCGCTTTGTGTGGTCTGCTCGTCTCCATGGAGATGAGACTGCTTAAAGGAGCTCTACCTGATTTTTACGCTTTTAAAAATGTGAAAAACAGAACGAGCACATTGTAAACGTGCACGACTGTCGCTCACGTCATTCTGGAACCTCACAAATGCACTTTACCGACGACAGTGAGTCCAAAACTCTGCAGCACGACTTTTAACAGGAACCAAAAGAAAAGAGCACATTACCCTGATTCTTGTGTTTTGCTCTGGCTTCCTGTTCATCTTAGAACTGATTTGAAGTTTTTATTGTTTGTTTTTAAGGCTTTGAATGGACTGGCCCCGCAGTACGTCTCAGACCTCCTCCAAATTTACATCCCGTCCGTGCTTTGAGGTCCGAGGTCCAGCTCCAGCTCGTGGGGCCTAAAAAGATACTTAAAATTAGGGGGGACAGGTTCTTCTCTGTGACTGACCCCAAACTCTGGAACGCTCTGCCCCCCACATCCCAACAGCCCCACAATGGAGGGTTTAAGTCTCGTCTTCAAACTTTTACTCTGTGGCTTTAACACCGCCTGAGTCATGTGCTCCTCTGTGTCTCTGATTTATAATTTTTTTAAAACTAATTTTATTGCTTTAATTTATTTATTGCTATTCTAGGTTTTTTTGCTCTTTGATTTGCCTGGTTTTGTTGCTGTAAGACTAGTGTGATTAAATCTGAGCCTTTATTTGATCATTATTTCATGATTGTTGTTCTTCCTCTGTATTTGTGCAGCTCTTTAGAAACACTTGTGCTGTAGAAATAAAGTGGACTGGATAAAGGGTTTGCACTGGTCCAAACTCATTCCTCACTTACCTTAAACATTCAGAGCGTCCTCATTATTCACCACCAGGAGTTTTTACACACTTTTCACAACTTTCAGGAGCCAGTGTGGAGTTTGGCGTCAAGGTAACACTAACAAATAAGTAAGTGTTTATTTATACAGCGCTTTTCAAAGACATATTTCACAAAGACGCTTTACGGAACATTCTTCATGCACTTGACACTTGGTGGTGGTAAATGGTTATAGCCACAGCTACCCTGGGGCAGACTGACGGAAGTGAGGCTCCAATCTGCACCATCAGCCCCTCCAACCACCACCATCACTCACACACATTCCACTTTCATACTAGGCAATGTGGGTGAAGTGTCTTGCCTAAGAACACAACGAGCACAGTTTTTGCCCCTGGTGCCCCCCTGTGGTCTCCTAAGTCCTGACCAGGTCCTGCTGACCACAGCAGCTCCCATGTGCACTTCCTGTTAGAGCTTTAAGTCATGTTCTCATGTTGTTCCCTCCACATGTTTGAGGAACTCTATTATTAGTCTGTTTACATCTGCAAACCTCCAAATGCTCTGTTCCACCTTGTGATGTCATTTACCTTTAGTTCAGTGGAGATGGGCAATTCTAGGTCTGAAGCACTGGAGCACTTCCTGTATCACCACATGACATCACAAGGTGGGACAGAGTGTACTATGGGCCCATTAACGTCTGGTACTCCTCTCTCTCTCCCTCTCGCCTTGTAAAGTAGTATTTGGTCGCCTGCCACACTTGCACCTGTCTGTGCCCCTGTCGGTGGCTCCTCAGGGCCCCGGGCAGAATTAAGTCTAATTGTTAAAGATGTGTCGTTCTGGCCTTGCTCGCCGTGATTGCAGAGCCGGCTCGTACCTGGCAGATGGCTCCTGTTACTCTCCTGATCCTCCTGTAGATCCTCCTGGAGAGACTGAGCTAAAGAGGAACACGAGGATTTGTACCTGAGGAGCTCCTGGAGGAGAACACAATCTCACTCTAAATACTTAGGACGGAGAGAGAGAGAGGGAGGAGAGGAGAGAGGGAGGAGAGGAGAGAGGGAGGAGAACACAATCTCACTCTAAATACTTAGGACGGAGAGAGAGAGAGGGAGGAGAGGAGAGAGGGAGGAGAGGAGAGAGTGAGGAGAACACAATCTCACTCTAAATACTTAGGACGGAGAGAGAGAGAGGGAGGAGAGGAGAGAGGGAGGAGAGGAGAGAGAGGGAGGAGAACACAATCTCACTCTAAATACTTAGGACGGAGAGAGAGAGAGGGAGGAGAGGAGAGAGGGAGGAGAGGAGAGAGGGAGGAGAACACAATCTCACTCTAAATACTTAGGACGGAGAGAGAGAGGGAGGAGAGGAGAGAGGGAGGAGAGGAGAGAGAGGGAGGAGAACACAATCTCACTCTAAATACTTAGGACGGAGAGAGAGAGAGGGAGGAGAGGAGAGAGGGAGGAGAGGAGAGAGGGAGGAGAGGAGAGAGAGTGAGAGGCGAGGAGAGAGAGGGAGGAGAGGAGAGAGAGAGAGAGGAGAGACAGAGAGGGAGGAGAGGAGAGAGGGAGGAGAGAAGAGAGAGGGAGGAGAGGAGAGAGGGAGGAGAGAGGAGAGAGAGAGGAGAGAAGAGAGAGGGAGGAGAGGAGAGAGAGAGTAGAGAGAGAGGAGAGGAGAGAGGAGAGAGAGAGAGGGAGGAGAGGAGAGAGAGAGGAGAGGAGAGAGAGAGGGAGGAGAGGAGAGAGGGAGGAGAGGAGAGAGGGAGGAGAGGAGAGAGGGAGGAGAGGAGAGAGGGAGGAGAACACAATCTCACTCTAAATACTTAGGACGGAGAGAGAGAGAGGGAGGAGAGGAGAGAGGGAGGAGAGGAGAGAGAGGGAGGAGAACACAATCTCACTCTAAATACTTAGGACGGAGAGAGAGAGAGGGAGGAGAGGAGAGAGAGGGAGGAGAACACAATCTCACTCTAAATACTTAGGACGGAGAGAGAGAGAGGGAGGAGAGGAGAGAGGGAGGAGAGGAGAGAGGGAGGAGAACACAATCTCACTCTAAATACTTAGGACGGAGAGAGAGAGGGAGGAGAGGAGAGAGGGAGGAGAGGAGAGAGAGGGAGGAGAACACAATCTCACTCTAAATACTTAGGACGGAGAGAGAGAGGGAGGAGAGGAGAGAGGGAGGAGAGGAGAGAGGGAGGAGAACACAATCTCACTCTAAATACTTAGGACGGAGAGAGAGAGAGGGAGGAGAGGAGAGAGGGAGGAGAGGAGAGAGGGAGGAGAACACAATCTCACTCTAAATACTTAGGATGGAGAGAGAGAGAGGGAGGAGAGAGAGGGAGGAAAACACAATCTCACTCTAAATACTTAGGACGGAGAGAGAGAGAGGGAGGAGAGGAGAGAGGGAGGAGAGGAGAGAGGGAGGAGAACACAATCTCACTCTAAATACTTAGGACGGAGAGAGAGAGAGGGAGGAGAGGAGAGAGAGAGGGAGGAGAGGAGAGAGGGAGGAGAACACAATCTCACTCTAAATACTTAGGACGGAGAGAGAGAGGGAGGAGAGGAGAGAGGGAGGAGAGGAGAGAGGGAGGAGAACACAATCTCACTCTAAATACTTAGGACGGAGAGACAGAGAGGGAGGAGAGGAGAGAGGGAGGAGAAAAGAGAGAGGGAGGAGAGGAGAGAGGGAGGAGAGAAGAGAGAGAGAGGAGAGAAGAGAGAGGGAGGAGAGGAGAGAGAGAGAGGAGAGAAGAGAGAGGGAGGAGAGGAGAGAGCGAGAGAGGAGAGAAGAGAGAGGGAGGAGAGGAGAGAGGGAGGAGAGGAGAGAGAGAGAGAGGAGAGAAGAGAGAGGGAGGAGAGGAGAGAGGGAGGAGAGGAGAGAGAGGGAGGAGGAGAGGAGAGAGGGAGGAGAGGTGAGAAGAGAGTGAGAGAGAGAGAGGGAGGAGAGGAGAGAGCGAGAGAGGAGAGAGAGAGGGAGGAGAGGAGAGAGCGAGAGAGGAGAGAAGAGAGAGGGAGGAGAGGAGAGAGGGAGGAGAGGAGAGAGAGAGAGAGGAGAGAAGAGAGAGGGAGGAGAGGAGAGAGGGAGGAGAGAAGAGAGAGGGAGGAGAGGAGAGATGGGGGGGAGAACACAATCTCACTCTAAATACTTAGGACGGAGAGAGAGAGAGGGAGGAGAGGAGAGAGGGAGGAGAGGAGAGAGGGAGGAGAACACAATCTCACTCTAAATACTTAGGATGGAGAGAGAGAGAGGGAGGAGAGGAGAGAGGGAGGAGAGGAGAGAGAGGGAGGAGAACACAATCTCACTCTAAATACTTAGGACGGAGAGAGAGAGAGGGAGGAGAGGAGAGAGGGAGGAGAGGAGAGAGAGGGAGGAGAACACAATCTCACTCTAAATACTTAGGACGGAGAGAGAGAGAGGGAGGAGAGGAGAGAGGGAGGACAGAAGAGAGGGAGGAGAACACAATCTCACTCTAAATACTTAGTACGGAGAGAGAGAGAGGGAGGAGAGGAGAGAGGGAGGAGAGAAGAGAGGGAGGAGAACACAATCTCACTCTAAATACTTAGTACGGAGAGAGAGAGAGGGAGGAGAGGAGAGAGGGAGGAGAGGAGAGAGAGAGAGATAAGAGAGAGGGAGGAGAAAAGAGAGAGGGAGGAGAGGAGAGAGAGGGAGGAGAGGAGAGAGTAGAGGAGAGAGGGAGGAGAACACAATCTCACTCTAAATACTTAGGACGGAGAGAGAGAGGGAGGAGAGGAGAGAGGGAGGAGAGAAGAGAGGGAGGAGAACACAATCTCACTCTAAATACTTAGTACGGAGAGAGAGAGAGGGAGGAGAGGAGAGAGGGAGGAGAGAAGAGAGAGGGAGGAGAGGAGAGAGGGAGGAGAGAAGAGAGAGGGAGGAGAGGAGAGAGGGAGGAGAGGAGAGAGGGAGGAGAACACAATCTCACTCTAAATACTTAGGACGGAGAGAGAGAGGGAGGAGAGAAGAGAGATGGAGGAGAGAAGAGAGAGGGAGGAGAGGAGAGAGGGAGGAGAGAAGAGAGAGGGAGGAGAGGAGAGAGAGAGAGAGAGAGGAGAGAAGAGAGAGGGAGGAGAGGAGAGAGGGAGGAGAGAAGAGAGAGGGAGGAGAGGAGAGAGGGAGGAGAGGAGAGAGGGAGGAGAACACAATCTCACTCTAAATACTTAGTACGAAGAGAGAGAGAGGGAGGAGAGGAGAGAGGGAGGAGAGAGGGAGGAGAGGAGAGAGGGAGGAGAGGAGAGAGGGAGGAGAGGGCCAAAAGAGAGAGTAGAGGGGAGTAAAGAGGGAGAGAAGAGAGGGAGGAAAGAAGAAACAGAGGAGAGGAGAAGAAAGGAGAGCGAGAGAGGAGAGAGGAAGGAAAAATACTAAATAGTCTAAACTCAAGACGGAGAAGTTTGGAGAGGAGAGAAAAGAAAGTGTACAGGAAGAGCGTGAGAATGGGAGAAAGATATGTAGACAGATTAATAATAAAGAATTACTCGTGGGGATGAAACAACACACCTCCAGGTCTGTTTGTGAGGAGCGACGTTTAATTCCACCATAGACACACATGCAGAACACCACCAGCCTGGTGTCACCTCAAAGTATCAATTAGCTCGTGTGAGTGAGCTGTTTTTGACACTTTCTGTTCAATTAAATTTTAAAGCGGCGCATGTTTTGGGATCAGCCTGAGAGGCAAGGAATAGGGAAAACAGAGCCTCATGTTTGGAGCGCTGGGAAAAATATGAAGAAAAACGCTGTTCCCAAGTGATTTTCAGCAGCCAATCATAAAAATGTCTCCAAAAACAGGACCAGATACAAAGAGATGGGACAATGTCGAGGTTTGACAAGAAGATGACATAAAAAGCTGTATTTCGTGGCTTGTTTTGGGATAATTGTGAAGTTTGAAAAAGGAGAGACAAAGAAAGTTGATTCAAAAGTCAAGTGGTCGTTTGTAACCGTCGAGTGTGACAGTTTTGTGGTTGTTGTTGGAAAGAGAAAGTACTGGAGGAGGATTTGGGTTTTTATACAAAGAAAAAGAAAGAAAGTGTTTCATTTAAGCTGGAGCAGAGCTGCTGTCACTTCATATTCACCACAGAATCACACCAGGGGGATTCGACATGTGTCTCTAATGGTGAGATGTTCAGCTGTTACCATGGCGACACAACGCACACATGAGCAAATGATCAAACTGTCTGAAAACTCAAGAAAAAACAAACAAAAACAAAATGGATTTCAACAGCACATTTTCATTTCCTGATGTCATGTCACTTTTATTCTGTGGCTTTTAACACTGCGTGAGTTATGTGCTCCTCTGTGTCTTTTATTTATTTTACTTATTTACTACTATTCTGTGACTTTTACAGTTTTGCTTTTTCTGGTTTTATTTTTGTTTTAGCACTGCTATGATCACATTTTAGCAATTTACCTTTTTGTTGTCTTCATTTTATGATGTGCAGCACTTTGGAAACTGGTTTGTTTGTAAAATGTGCCATAGAAATACAGAGGATTTGAATTTGAATGAAGTGGTTTTCAAGTGAACAGCTCCTTTTACCTTTAGCTCAGTAGAGATGGGAAATTCCAAGGCTGAAATGATCCAAATGATTCTAGTGAAGGAGTGTGGAGTTTAAAAACACAGTGTTACCACATGACCTCACAAGGTGTTTTGTGTTTGAGAGAAGAACCTAAATGTGCAGGTTTGTGTGTTAAACATGTGAATGAAACAAAACACAACTCCAGGTCTGTTTGTGAGGAGGAAACTACATTAGAACACAGATCTGTAAATAATGGGCCCTTTAATATATTTGCTATTGAGTCTCTATGAGCCCTCTCCACTCAGTCCATCAGCCTTGTGTGGGTCCCTGGGGGCCTCTGGAACATGGGTCTGATTTAAGTGCATATTTATGTGAAGAAAGAGAAGAGATGGAGAGAGTGGCAGAGGAAAAGAGGACGTTTCTGTTTCTTTATTTAAATGTATTTCATGTGATCGTTTAAAGGGCTCATATTCCACCTTCTCCTGATCTCTGTTCTACTGTTACAAACTGACCTGGAGTTGTGTTTGTTTCACTCACACGTTTAACACACAAGAGAGTTCTTGTCTCAAACTGAAAACACTCTGTTGCACCTTGTGATGTCATGTGGTGGTACAGGAAGTGCTCCACTGAGTTTTTAAACTCCACACACCTTCACTAGAATCACTGGGATGATTTCTGCCTTAGAATTGACAATCTCGACTGAACTAAAGATAAAAGGAGCTGTTAACATGAAAACTACTGCTTCATGACATCACAAGGTGGAACAGAGAGTTTTGAGCTTTGGAGCTGTAGACAGACTAATAATAGAGAATTACTCAGACATGTGAATGAAATAGAACACAACTCCATTAATATTTTGTAGGATTGTTTTGGGCTTCTCTCTCTCTTCTCTCTGTGCCTCTGTCTCGCTCTCTCCCTCCTCGTCTAACTCTCTTCCTCTTTCTCTGTCTATCTTTCTCTCTCTCCCTTCTTTTCTCTCTCTGTCTCTTTCCTTGTCTTCCCTTTCTCTTCCTCTTTCTCATCTCTCTGTTTCTCTCAGTCTTTCTCTCTCCCTCTGGGTCTCTGTCACCCTGCTCTCTCTTTCTGTCTCTCCGTCTGTCTCTCTCCTTCCCTCTTCTCTCTCTCTGTAGCTCTCTCTCCCTCTTCCTTCTCTCCCTCTTCCTTCTCTCCCTCTTCTCTCCCTCCCTGTGTCCTGTTGTCCTCAGTTCCACTCTTCCTCTATTTAAAGCGCTCTCCCACTCTCAGTCTGTCTGCTTTACTGGAAAAAACAAAACACAGAAGTGGGCGGGTTCTGCTGTCAATGTGCGCTTTGTTTGGGCCATGTGCAAAAGAAAAGCAAAGGAGGAGAGAGGAGGAGAGAGGGAAAGAGGAGAGAGGGAAAGAGAGCCTTCAGACACTCCACTGACCCATTGTCCTTTTGTCCTTGGAGACGAGAGGCAGAGGAGAGAGGGAGGAGAGGAGAGAGAGGGGTCCTTGTTTGAGTGAATGGCCTCATAAAAGGGCAGAGGGCATCCCAGCACAGACTGTTGTTGTGCCCTTGAGCCACACACTTCACCCTCACAGCAGTCACTTGGTTGGTGGTCTGCTTTTCTCCACTCGAAGATTAAAAACTTGTCCAGACAGTGAGTTTTGATGGATTCTTTGCAGTGACATTCCCCTGGAGGTGTTCTACCTGTAAGTCTTTGGTGGAATCTTCAGCAGTTACCATAGTAACTGGTCACATTTTATATAGTGCTTTTCCACATTCAAAGAGCTTTACATCAAAGACCAGGATCCAGGATCCATTCACACATGTTCACACACCAGTGTGCACAGACACTGGGGGTGAGGTGGGGTAAGTGTCTTGCCCAAAGACACAACAACAGCATTTATTTGTGGGAGCTGGAATCGCACCACCAACCTGTGGGTCTGGACCTGACTGCTCTACCAATGATGTTTATGTCGAGAGACATGGCAGGCTCTCTGCCATCTGAGCTAATGTGACCGGTTACCACGGCAACACAAGGAACACTCATAGACCGTATATATGAGTGGACATAGCTAAAGCGTTAGCCGCCATGTGCCAAACAGGAAGTGCTCCAGGATGCTCTTCCGGCTCCTTCTCTCCTGATTCCCAGTGCCTCACATTAGGATCTTCTCGCTCCTCTGTCTGTACCTGCTGCTCTGAGCCTCGTCATTCTAGACTTAAACTGTTCGTGTGAACCTGCGACACAGGATCCTGAACTTTTCATTTCTCTGTTTTGTTCCTAAATCAAGATATGAACATAAATAATAGACCAATCAAACGCCTTCATTCCCCGAGGTCCCTCCCCCTAGCGTTAGCAACAGGTTTGATTGACAGCTAGCACGTTTCGTTGCTAAGTAAGTTCCCTTCCCGCTTTCCTGCCCCGATCGACGATTTTTGAAATAAAATGACAAAATATCTCAAACAATTACAGTAGCTAATGTTACTAGAATCTGAACTAGCAGAATTTAACGAGCATAAAGTAAAGTGAATTTGGTTAAATTGTGACTCTATTGTTGTTCGCACATAACAGAACAAACAACATAAATCAGTGATTTAAACTATTTAAAGTTTGATGCTAAAAGCTCAAAGTTTCCTTCTTCTGCAGAATCAGGTAAATCCAGTGTCCTGCAGGTGCAGAGTATCACATCCATAGTCCGTATATATGATGCATCAGCTCTGCCAGGAGGAGGCGCCACATTTAACCTCCTCAATCATGATTGGCTCTTGTGGTTGCTATGATACTCGCGGGAGGATTTCCAAATATGGAGCCTGGCTCCAGATTTGCTCCTGTAACTGTGGCATCGGGAGCCTCATTTGAGCGACGCTGACGCTGTGGAGACGTCACACTCAGTTCACTCATATATACAGAATACAGGAACACGTCAAACACTGCAGAACATGGTATAAGATCTCAGATGTTTACAGGAGCATGTTCAGGGCCTGGGATCAGGCTGAGCAGTCACTTCCTTCTGACTGATTGTGCTAAACATTAATCTGAGTTTGATTTGAAAAGAAACCACCACTAGCATGCCAATGTGCACTTACTCATTCTCAGACAAGAAAGCGCTGTATGACAGTTCACAGAGGATTTATGCTGAGCTACTCATACAGGGAGCAGAGCAAGTACAGTCCAAGTACAGAAGTAGATCGGACCCCTATGAACTAACATCAAGGACCATGACGTCCACCCTCCTGTGGGCTCACCACCTGCAGAGGGGTTCATAGGGGGGGTCAGGTGCTATGAGGATTGGGCAGCAAACTGCCCCCGCGACCCAGCTGGATTAAGCGGGAGAAGATGGATGGATGGAGAAGTAGATCGGCCTTTATTACTGCTTCATTCCACTTTCCATCAAACACCTGTGAGCTGAAAGTGAATGTATAAATAATTTTGCGACATTACGCTGCCGTTAGTTACAGTTACACCTTAACTGTGATATGAACCGAGACCGGGGCTAATCAACACTTGGCATGTAGCCGTAAGAACACTTCTTTAATTCACAACAAGCCTGCCAAAGGGGAAAGAGAGGCGGCCATTTTGGATCTGAGTCTAAAGAGCTAAAAAAAAAAAAAAAAAACAATATTCTGTATTGTATGTACTACTTCTTCAACATTTGACCCTCCTTCAGTGTCACTTATATTTAAGATTTGAACATTTTTCTCCAGTCTCAGCTGCTTTATTCTGAGCGACTTGTAACCTGCACAAGTTACTCACACACGTGTTTGACCAAATGACTGTACGAGATGTTTGATCAGCCACTGTGGGAGACCTTCTCAGTCTGATCAGGCTCGCACACCGACCCAGTTTCTTCAGAACACGATTTATAAGGCTGGTCCATGTTCATTTAAAGTCCACCCAGTCATTTGATTTCTTCTGCTTGTTCAGTTAAAATGGCTCCCAATGTTAAGTGTAAGTCAGGTCTTATTTTAACACGTCCTGTGATCTATTTCACATACACTTTGTTGATTACTAATGTATTGTCTTGAATCCACTGAACTACCATGGCCAGCTCCTCATTTCAGAGGTTCCTATGTTGTCTTGCTGTAGGTGCAGATGTGATCTGCATATACAGACATGTTTGTATGTTTTAGTAGAAATGAAAAGTCATTGGTAAATATAGAAAACAAAAGAGGTCCAAGACAGCTGCCCTGGGGCACTCCACAACCCATCTCAACCTCAGAATAACTACAGTTAAAAAAAACTTCAAACTCCCCATTACCTAAGTAACTTTCAGTCCATTTTAAAGCTGATGACTCAAATCCAAAGCAGCTCAGTTTATTTCATAAAATACTGTGGTCTAAAACACCAAATGCTGCACTCAGGTGCAGATTTTTCTCATCAGTTTCCTGTAGGCAGTGATCTGTGATCTGAGCGAGCGCTCGCTTGTGTTTCACCTGTTGGACTTCAGCCTGAGTCAGTTCTCTCTGCTCAGATTAAAGCTTCAGACAGAGCTGTGCCCTCAGTTAGCATCACACCCCCAGTATCAATAGGGACACACTGGAGGGATTATTTTTCTTGGAAGTTGGAGGAAGTGTCTTGGGAGAGGGAAGTCCTTGTATGAGCAGATGAAATGGATAAATGTTGAAATAATGATGTCCCTTTGTGTGACTGAGCGCTCGGGTCAGGACGGTCCAAGGGTGTGGTCTCTCTCTCCTCTCCTCTTTTGTCTCTCCTCTCTCCTCCCTTTGTTTCTTCTGTCTCTCTCCCCTCCCTCTCCCTGTTTCTTCCCACACATCCCTTTGCCCCTCTCCCTTTTCTCCCTCGTTCTTCCCCTCTCTCTGTTCTTCCCCTCCCCCTCCTTTGCTCCACTCATCTCCGGTCCACTCTGCAAATCTCTCTCTCTCTCCTCATCTCTCTCCATCTCTCCCTCCCGCTGCTCTCCGCCCCTTTCCCTCACTCCTCTGTGCAGATCTCTAAACTCGTGTTCAGTTTGGGCAGTTGACCGAAGACCTCCACCATGCTGACCATCCTGGCGCTAGCTTCAGTGCTAATCCTGGGAACAGGTAAAACTCAGCTCCATCTTCTGTTCACTCTAACGTCCAGACTAATGCCGACTCTAACAAAACTCACACTCACACAACAAAAGAATCTGCTATTTTTGGTAAAGTTACACGAATGTTCTAAACTTTACGAAAAACTTAAACAATCTTCACTTCGATTCTGATTTCAGCTTGTCACTGTCCCATGGAATATCACATACATTTTTAGTCCTTTTTTGTCTTTTTCTTAAAGAGAATTTGACAGGTTAGAAATCCCTCGAAATCCCAGTTAACATCATTATATTTCAAAAGTCTTTTCTAGAAGATCATAATTTGAGTTACCAGCAACCAAAACATGAACAAGGGCCAAAACTGGTTCCACAATAGTTATGGTTTCACAAATAAAAGTAAATTACAACTTTATTTTGATAAGTCAGTGTTTAAAATGTCAAAAAATGCCTTCCTTGTCTGTAAATTGTCTGTATATTGGATGGAATAAATGATAGTTGATGACATACAGTAGAGAGGGATTCTTTTTTAGAACTCCCTGCTACTTGTAGTACTGTATTTTCCAACTTTCTGTTAGATTTTTCAGCTTTTTTCAACAAAGTGACACTTAACTGATATAAAACAGATAAATATTGACCACAGGGACCATCAAAGTTAGTCAGAGTTAGAAAAATATATGAATCTGTGAAATGTGCTCTAAGGGGAGACTACTTTTTCCCAACTTTTTTGTTTTTTTGGGAGTTTGTTCTCTTAACACAAAACCTTTCACTTTGCACTGAAAGAGGTTTTAACATTTAACTCAGTGACCGTATGTCTGTAGAGTTCTGTGACATTGTCACTTCAAAAAGCTGTTTCTTCAAATGCATTTCCCTCATAGACACATAAGATCCTCACAGAAACAGAAAGGCTCCTACACAAACACAGCTTCACAACCTCATAGTGAACAAGATTTGGATGAAAACTCTGAAAATGAGACAGAATTATTCAGATCTCCTCAGTGGTGAAACATAATGAAGTAAAAATAATTAAGCACTGTACTTAAGTAAAGATTTTAGGTATCTGTACATTTCTTAAGTAGATTTTAAAAGTAATACTTTAGTTTTACTTCACTACATTTGAGAGCAGGTATCTGTACTTTCTACTCTACTGCATTTTTGAACAGGACTGAAAAGTTAAGGTTACTAGGCTGAGGGTTTATTTTTAACATCTGCATAATTTGAGCAAACTAAAATATTGAATATAGAAAAATATAGAATAAAAAGATCTGTATAATTATTTTTCATGAACAAAATTCAGCCCAGATCTTCATCAAAATCTCTACATTTGAATCTTTATAAGATCTCAAAATCTGCTCAGAATACTTTTACTTTTTACTCTTTAAATACATTTTTATACAGGTACTTTAAGTTGATTTTTCATGTGATACTTTTACTTGAGTATTTGTTTGCTCAGGTGTCTGTACTTAAGTATGAACTTCTTCCACCACTGGATCTTGTTTACCCAAAGGCTAAATATGATCCAAAATCCTAAACCAGGGTGTTTCTGTGTTTCTGTTTTGAAAGTCCCAAAAATGATCAATTTTTGCACATAAAATACCTTATTTTTATATGAAAACATTACATGATTAAAAACTTGTAATACATTTTCCTCTTACATTTATATGCGTAAACTACAGCAAAGTTTCAAAATGATTCATCTAAATGATTTTCTTCCTGTTGACATGGAGTCTGTTCTTATTCAGTGAACTGCACACTCGACTCACCACTTTTGGTTTGGTTTGAGTGGACACTTTGGACACTTTGCTTGTCTCCATGGAGATAGATACGTTTAATACCATAGTATGGAACTTTCTGGACAATACAGAAACATCACTATGGAGACGAGCAGGTGGCCCCCGACCAGAAAGTTGCACAGTGCAGCTTTAAGTGGAATAAACTTTGCTCCATCTGCACTTTTCTTTGACTCTCAAAGCTCAACACTCAGACTCGCTGTGTCCTTATACACTATACACTTATACACATGTTGTATTAATACTGCATTAATACTTTGTGGCTGATGTCATCAACATTCCCTGGAGATATGATGCTAACTGTAGGCACTGCTCTGTCTGAAGCTCTGTTACTAAAATTAGACTTTAATCTGAGCTTTGTTTTGAACACAGTCTGACCATAAAGAGCTGGTTTAGGTGGAACTACAACAGCTGAGCTGATCTGTGCTGTTAAACAAGTTTCTCACATGCTAACTAGCATTAGCCAACAGTTTTCCACTGTCACCTTTTTATTGAAAATCAGACTCCTGACCAGCACCATGAACGCTCATATCCATCACAGGCTCATGAAAATGTGCTCTTTAAAGCTATTTTGTATTTTTTTTCTTTAGTTTTCAATCGATATACAAACTTTTTTTGTGTCACCATGGTAAATGATGAACATTCCACCATAGACATCCATGCAGAACATCTGAATCTGCCAATGTCTTAAAGAGGTTTTGAAAATGCTCTACTTGCCCCAAACAAAGTATTAACATATTTTATCAGTTTCACTTTGGTGATTTAGACTTGTGGGCGGAGCCTTGGACAGAATCTCACCCTAAGCAGGGTTGGAATAGGGCCTGGGAGAGATCGCTAAATGACTCAAACATGCATGGATGACATCTAAAATCTCTTCAGATGTGTGTTTGATGAGGAACGACATTATAACATGGTAATCCCCTCTCTATAAGTGATCTACATTGACATTTATAGCATAAAAAAGTAATATAAAGAAATAATTATCAACAACCAACACAAAAAATAAAAATGGCAATACTGACTGTTCAGGCTGTAATTATTAAAATGTAAATGGCTGCGCATTGCAGAATCCCTATAGTTTAAAATGAGTTGGAGACAGGTCAGAACTCTGGTGGAATTTGCTGTGGTTTGTTGACCTGGTTTCTGGTTCAGATCTCTGTCATTACTGGGCCTATCCACATGAACCAAAAACTGGCACAAAGATCAAGATCTTTTCTGTCAGGAGAAATAAACAAAAGTGAAATTATTTCAATACAATCACTTCATAAAGTGGTGCCATTATTCAGCCCCAAAGACATGAGTGTTGTCAGCGGAAAGGACCTTAAGACATAAGAATAATATGACAAGTTTGTGGAGTTGATCCCAAACAAATGATGAGAAGGAGAAACATCTGTGGGTCAGAAGTTTTTACTTACTGTAGATGTTAACGGTCCTATATTACATTAAAGGGATAATAGAGAGGTTGAGCTTGTGTTTTATTTCATTCACACATGTTGCAGAAATCCTGGTTTATTAGTCTGGCTAAATTTTCAACTCATGATGCTCTGTTTCACCCTGTGATGTCATATAGTGGTAGTTTCCAAGTTAACAGTGGCCTTTTACCTTTAGTTTAGCAGAAATGGGAAATTCCAGGGTTGAAATCATCTAAAATAATTCTTATGACACAGCCCCTGCCCTCCATCTAAAATTATAACCATCCAATTTTAAACACAATTTTTTCCTCTGTGACCGTTTATATTGGATGTATTTATTATATTTATTATACCAGTAACTACTATACACTACTACACACTGTCTTTTGACACAATGTTCCGCAGGCACCATGGAGACACATTTTAAAGTCTGAAAACTCAAGAAAAATATAAAATGTTTTTAAAGAGCACATTTATCAAGAGCCTGTGAGTCCGAGTGTTCATGGTCCTGTTTAAGAGTTTGATAAAAGGAGGAAGACAAGATTTTCAAAACCAAAAGCTGGAACTCTCCCAGTGTGTGGTGGAAATAATAAAACTGTGAAACAAGTGCATAATTAAGGACAATTATTTATGCATTCGGCCCATTCATGACACACATGAGTCACTGTAGTCACATTTCCTTTGTGTTTTAAGCAGCTTTTCTGTATTTTACTCTGACGAATGACAATTTATGCCTCTTTATTGTTGTCAGAGGTCAGATTGGTCCAAAATAGGGACACTGGGCTATTTCTTGTATTAAACTGGGACAAATCAGGTGTTTTGGATAAATGTGCTGGGACAGAGGACACAGGGCTCAGGTCTGGTCACCCTTCCAAAAAGGTGAGAGTGACGGACTGAAAAACTGTCGGCTAAAGCTTGTGACTGTACTTTTATGTTTGAGAGACTTTTTTAACAGCATAAATCATCTCACCTGTTGTAGTTCAGTCAGTTCTTTACTGTCAGATTGTGTTGAAATATGTGGGTTTCAGATTCTAGAATGTGATGATGCCCAGATGGGGGCAAGGGACAGATTTACAGAGCACGTTGTATTTTGGCATGAAATTACCAAAGATAAATTCACAAATGTTTCACCAGGTATTTTCAGTTATTGACTAAACCCTAGAACTGACTGTGTTACCACATAATTTTGCATGTCAGCAATCTTCATTTTAGCTGCCTCCATCTGTATTAAATAACACCGGCCTATAGAATGTGGTGATGTCATCTGAAATGCACCAATAAAGAAAGTTCAGTCTGATTTGAGTAAAAGAGCTTCAAACAGAGCAGTGCTTTCAGTGCTTCACACAGAGAATGTTGATGAAAAGTACCAGTGTACTCCTGTGAATCACCATGTTAATAATATTTGGACATTTTAAATTGTGGTAATCATGTAATATGAAAAGTTCCACAGTGCACCTTTAAGTGTAGATATGACAAATACAATAGAGTCATTAATGAGCAGAACAAGTGAATCTCTCATGAGGATTTCAGATGCTTAACAAAACAATGGAGCATTCACAACACAATGGATCTTTGTACAATTTTTACACCATTTTTGGGGCTGAAATTGAAATTCTGAATTATTGAATTCATAATTGTCATTTCAACAAACAGAAAAGAATTGTTATTTCACAGCAAACACTCCCTCTCCCTCAGACTGTTCCACATTTTACACGGGGAAAGTGTGGTTGGATATGATGGCTGGAGTTTGCATGTTCTCCCTGCGTTGCTGTGGCAGAGTGGTGGGAGGACACGTACATGTTTACCATTGCCACAGTGCAACTTTAAATCAGTTTTAGTGAGCAAGTTTTCAGACAATCTTAAAACTTTTTGTCAGTGTTGGCTAATGTGTGCATGGTGTCGCCATGGTAACAGGTAGATGTAGAACACCCCCACCCTAGTGCCACCATATCCAGACATGGGTGCTGCAAGCTTCTGTAGGGCCCCAGGTCTCAGGTAAATCTAATGGGGCTTTTGTTTGAATGTTTTGTTGCTAGGTAACATGTGGCAGTGCTTTAGAGCGGTGTATTTTCTGACAATCATTTAGACTCATACATGTCTCTTCTTTCTCTCTCCCTTCTCTCTGTCTCTTACTCCACCCCTCCCTCCTCCCCCTCTCTCTCCCCGTCTCCTCCCCCTCTCTCCTCCTCCTCTCTCCTCCTCCTCTCTCCTCCTCCTCCTCTCTCCTCCTCCTCTCTCCTCCCCCTCTCTCCTCCTCCTCTCTCCTCCCCCTCTCTCCTCCCCCTCTCTCCTCCCCCGCTCTCCTCCTCCTCTCTCCTCCCCCTCTCACCTCCTCCTCTCTCCTCCCCTCTCTCCTCATCCTCTCTCCTCCTCCTCTCTCCTCCTCCTCTCTCCTCCTCCTCTCTCCTCCTCCTCTCTCCTCCTCCTCTCTCCTCCCCCTCTCTCCTCTTTCTCTCTTCCCCTCTCCCCACTCCTCCTCCTCTCTCCTCCCCCTCTCTCCTCCCCCTCTCTCCTCCTCCTCTCTTCCCCTCTCCCCACTCCTCCCCCTCTCTCCTCCTCCTCTCTCCTCCCCCTCTCTCCTCCCCCTCTCTCCTCTTCCTCTCTTCCCATCTCCCCACTCCTCCTCCTCTCTCCTCCCCCTCTCTCCTCCTCCTCTCTCCTCCCCCTCTCCTCCCCCTCTCTCCTCCTCCTCTCTTCCCCTCTCCCCACTCCTCCCCCTCTCTCCTCCTCCTCTCTCCTCCCCCTCTCTCCTCCTCCTCTCTCCTCCTCCTCTCTCCTCCTTCTCAGTCCCGGACCGGGCAGGGGCCATAGTGATCTACACGGGCTGGGAGAGACATGCTCTGGTGGGCTCTGACGTCAGGCTCTCGTGCTCCTTCTTCTCGTGGCGTTGGACCTCTGAAGACGTGACCTTCTCGTGGACTTACAGGCCGGACGGCTCCAGGGACACCATCTCGGTAACACCACACAAACCACACTGACACTATGTCCTCGGGCAAGGCACTTCACCCTCTCTCCCTCTCACAAACAAAAAAGGGTTAAAGGCACAGGCTGTAAATGGCCGTAGCAAATCTGCTGCTGCCACGTTCCAAAGAGGAAGTGAACATGAGCACAGCTCTGGCTCCATTGACTTTGGCTCTAATTCACTTGAAACACTGTCAGCACTCTCTGTAACTGCTGTGATCCTCGTCATTTTGGTCTTAAAATGTTCATATTAATCTTAATCTTAATGGGTTTTTTATTTCACTATTTTGTCTGAAAATAAACTCCTGTTCCTCATATGGAACTGAACATTCTGGGAGGTATTAGCTGATAATACATAACATTTAGATCACAATGGGATATCATGAGGTTCTGGTTGCTGAACAGAGGTGAACACCACAGAATGATTTTCTGTAGGTTTATAAAGAAAACAGGGCTCCACAGACACAGCTCCAGCTCTGCTGCTGCATGTACGACAGAGCGAGTCAATAGATTTTATACATTACAGTAAACTGGGCTGTGGTCTAAGGTAACAAATCACATACAAAGGGAACAAATTAGTGATGTCTTAAGGCATGAATGTTCATTTAACATCATGAGGGTTGAAACAAGGAGGCCCTGGGGAAGACCCAGGACACGCTGGAGGGACTATGTCTCTCGGCCTGGGAACTCCTTGGGGTCCGTCCGGAGGAGCTGGAGAAAGTGGCTGGGGAGAGGGAAGCTTGGGAGCCCCTGCTTAGACTGCTGGGTTTAGGACTTGAGAACTGTGCCGTGCTCTAGCACTAGTGTGTAGGGTTCTATGGCCGCCCTAGAGCCACGGCCCAGCCGTGTCACCAGACTGCAGAAAACAGGCGACGACGCCACTGGAGCGAGCCGTTTGTGTGAGAGAGGATGGACATGGCTGCAGGAATTTTGTTTTTGACATTGAGACAAGTTTTTGAGACACAACGAACAATCTCACTGGCTGAATATACCAAAAGACATTTAGACAGACAACGACGTATCGGAGATTTCTGCGGCGAGAGCAGCTGACAAGAGCGGCTTTGGAGGCGTCGTTTTCTTTGGTGAGTGTAAAACTTTACTTACTGCTTACTTATACAAACCTTATTTTAGTAGAATGTTTGATTTGATTGTCATGTCATAAATTGGACATGATTATCACAAAAACCAAACTTAAAACATGCTTTAGTATTCTGTGTTAACTGCATATGGTTTCAAAGCTTACCGAAGGTTAAGCTTTGTAAAGGTGTAGCTAATGTTAAATCTAACTATCCTACAGGGGCAGCAATAAACAGAGCCTACATTGCCAGGAAAAAGCTTTTAGTGTCATTGTGAAGTGTTGTGTAATATTTCGGCCCTGATGTAGCTAAATAAACGGGAAAAGTGTTACATCTGTCGTCAAACTATGCAAAACTCTAATTCATTGGATTGTTTTGTAGGCCACCACAGGCCTAGTCAGAACAGGTAGATTCCAGGTGCCACATTGCCGCTTTAGTTATTTTTATTTTTCCCTCCAATTAGTAAAAGCAGAGGGCGCTCCAACATCCAAATAAAGCTGTTTTCCAAATGCAGAAATGATTACGTTAACACGTGAAATATAATGCTGTAGATCTAATGCCAAGGCGACCAAAACAGGTTTAAATCCAAAGGTTTACAGGTATACAGGTTCATAGTAAACTAAATATAGGCTGTGTTTATTTGAAACATAATTTAAGAGTAAAGTCTACAAACACACAATACACAGTACATAATAAGTAAGATGCCAGCCTAATAATAAGAATTATTTTTTGTACAGGACTGTTTGGATCAAAGAAGCAATGGATGGTTGGACCCATGTCAGTGACCACGGAGCTGATTCAGAGTGGCACCTCAATTTCTGAATGAAAAAAACTAAAACAAAACACACTCCAGGCACTGTGAGACATATTCAGAGCACATGCAGAGGTGCTGCACACAACATTCAGAAGGTCTTTGCCCTTGGAGCATCATGTGGCCATTTGTATTTGGAGACTGGCACCTAATCTTGAGTTCTGCACAATATGTTTATTTGGTATAGGTCCATCTACTGCTGTCACTGTTGTTAATCATGTAGTCCACATAATTATAAAGCTCATGTTACATACCACCATCCAAACTCCACCTGAACTTGAACTTAGAGCATCATGCAAGGCTTCCGGGATTGGTGGCACTTCCCACAATGCACTGGGGCTATGGATGGCACCCACATTGGCATTTTAACCCCTCTGGCAGCCACAACAACCACAACCACAAAGGATTCTTTTCTGTTATCCTGCAGGGAGTGGTAGACCATCGCTTCTGGGATATCAGTGTGGGTTGGCCAGGACCAGTGCATGATGCCAGAGTGTTTGGGAATTCCTCCTTGTTTGAGTGTGGTCAGTCTGGTGCCTCTCCAAACTGAACAGAGAAGTTTGGAGAGGTGGACGTGCCCGTCCTAATTCTTGGGGACGCAGGAACCCCGTTACTCCCCTGGTTAACGAAGCCCCACCCTGAGAAGCACATCAATCCAGCACAAGCTTCATTTAATCATCGTCTGGATGTTCTGTTTGTTTATGGAAGTGGAATTTATTCATCTACATGTTGCCTGTCATTAAAGTCAGCTCTTTGAAATATAACAAAATGTTTTTTATTCAACTGCAACAACATGAAAAATGAAACCATATACACAGTGCAAAGGTTTGTATAAATAATTCAATCATTTAGTGGTTATGAAAGTCATAGTTGTGAATGTGGAACAAGTCTTCAGTGAAGGGGAATGTTGTGGATCGGCTCTCTGTGGGATAGGTGCAGGCCGAATGGGAAGGACACTGCAGCCAGCCTCTGTGGGTCAACATGGCCTGGATCTCCAACTCACAACGTGCTTCAAGCTCCTTCTGGGTTGAGCCCCACACATTTCCATCTCCACACACATCTCCATCTCCTAAAGATGTCGCTGCTTTTCAGCTTGCAGGAATTCTTCTTCCAGTCTTCTTTGCTCTTCAGTAAAGTCCTTCAGGCTCCCCCAGCATCATCACATCTCCTTCTCCGTTTTTCTCCCACAGATGTTGTTGTGCCTCTGTTATGGGTAGAAGACTCCACATTCATCTCCTCCACATTCTCTAATGTGTCTATTAAAACACAATTAATTAAAAATCAACACTAATTGACTGTTTAAAATAGTCATGTAATGGGATAGGTAATGTGTAGACAAGTCTATAAGTGTAGGTCTCTAAAAATACAAAAATGAATTGTTATTTTATTATTATTCTTTTATTTTAACAATGGTGTCTCATTTTAAAGCCAATAGAATGTTTAAAGTAGCCATGTCAGTCATATCCCAGCATGCACCATCAAAACAAACATGTGTCACATGCATTGCTCTATTGAACAGGTAAAACCTCTCAGGTTGAGCTCCTTGCTGATTTTCCAGTACACAACAGCATTTTTATGAGTTTCATCCAACTCATTTTGGATTTTTTCATCCGCCCAAACTGGTAATATTACTCGTAATAGTACTGTAATTAGGCCTGAGCCCCTACAGGGCGTAGGGCCTATTGATTTATTGTCTTACGAAGTTCAGCGCGAAGCAAATGTCAAAATTTGCTCTCGTTTCGGCCATACGAAGTCCGATTCGGCTCAAATTTGAATCACTTGTAAAACTTTTGTGCCAAAGCCGACTAATTCTGACACGAGCAAAAATGGTGTGATAGCGCCCCCTGCAGGACACAATGAAATTTTGCATGGACGGTCAAAATTTAAGTTTTTAGAAAATGTACCAAATTTTGTACAAAATTACTTTGGGCCATCTCAATCAAAAAAGCCAATGTAAACCATATGGTATTTTTAACCGTGTTGCCATGGTGATGCACGAAATCTCCAATGTTATCCTAATGGAAAAGATCAGATAAATTCCCATTCATGAAAAATATTTTACTTTCACAGAATATTCTCAAATTTGGCACAATGACTCTTCATGTCATTCCGATCAAATAAGTCAATGACAACCATATGGAATTTTTAACCGTGTTACCATGGTGATGCACGAATACTCCAATGTTATCCTAATGGGAAAATTTCAACAATTTCTTACTTTTCAAAGTGATATAGCGTCTTATTAGTTTCATTCAAGAACGTGAAATTTGGCACAGTGATTCTTCAGGTCAGTCCAAACAAAAAAGTCCATGGGGCCAAAGTTGTATTTTGCACGGTGTTGCCATGGCGATGTCCCAAAGTGCCCATATTCGTCAATGCTAACACATCAGCATCTCCAGTGTGTGTGGACTTTGTGTTTAGTGACAAGTTCAGCCCAAAGCCACAAACACACAGAGACAAGAGGCTCATCAGCGCCACCCGGGGGAGAGTCGGGTCGGCCGAATGCGACTCGCGGCCCGCGAGGGCCGTTCGATGCCGCTTGCAAAAGTCAAAATACATTGCGCCTATGGGAGACGTCCCGACGTAAAGTTTGTCGTACAGTCATGAAATTCGGTACAGACATTCCTCATGTCAAGACAGAAAATGGCGTGGCGAAAATGCCATGGCGATGTCCCAAATTGCCCATATTTCTCAATGTTAACACATCAGGATCTCCAGTGTGTGTGGACTTTATGTGTTTAGTGACAAGTTCAGCCCAAAGCCACAAACACACAGAGACAAGAGTCTCATCAGCACCACCCGGGGGAGCGTCAGCGGCACCCGGGGGAGCGTCAGCACCACCTGGGGGAGCGTCGGGTCGGCCCAGTGCAAAGCGCGGCCCGCGAGGGCCGTTCGATGCCGCTTGAGGCTTTAATTAAACTTTTGTTTCTCCATCAGACCTCCTTGATCCTTTTGCCGCTGCCATTTTAAAGAGAATAGTCACAGGTAATACGTAATGTTCAATGTGCCAGTGTAATAACCAGGGTAACAGCAACCGTGCCGTGCTTTGGCCTTCTCCAACTGGGCCAAAGCTCCAACCTGTACCATGGGCACGGTTCAATTGCGCTCACACCAGACAAAAGTACTACGCTTTAGGGGCCATCTGTGCTTGGGCACGGTTCTAAAGTCTTATTGTGAGTGCACCCTAAAACCACTTATTGAAAAAAAAATCATACCATCACTATGTTAAACCTTTTTTGTGTTGATTACAAAGCCTTTTTTTTTTTACAAACTGTCACTTAGGTAAAACTATGATAAATACTGACCATAGGTTCTATCCACCAAACCAAGTGTCCTGCCCGGGTCGGTAAAGCACAGTAAAATGAAGGAAGAGCAGACAAACTGCAGTTAAAGCCCTCTTCTGGGACATTTATTTCAAAATGAAGAATTATTGCAAGAGCAGAGGAGAGGATCAGAAAGAACCATATCAGGGTTGGAGCCTTTCAGCCCCACGTCCTGGGAGCAGTGCCTCAGAACACAAAGTCATATCGTTACTTTACATAATACAGATATTAAAATGATGACAATAATACTAACTTACGTGAACTCTTGAAAATGGAGAACTCACCAGGTTTAAAATTTATATCCAAAATTCCAAATGTTTTGTCTTTTGAGGCTCAAGGTCGGCTTCCATTCTTTCTTTTTCTGTCATCCATGAACTTTTGCAAGACCTACTGGCATCCACTGCTTGTTCTCACAATCCAGTCACTAGTGTAATATTTGATGTTTTTACATAACAAGGATTTAGTGAAAGTTCCAAAATGTAACAATAAATCACTTATAAACATGCTTTGTGTGTAACTATTCACTTTTTCTAAGAATCTTCTTCAAAACAAGAAAACAGCAACATCAGAAATGTGAACTGGACAAAGTGTTGAAATATTCTGGTGCTGATTCATTCTGAAATTTTAAATGGACTGAAATATGAACTGACAAACATGATCTAATTTACAGAGCTAACACTGTGCAACTTTTCTGGTGGAAGTTCTGTCGAATACTTTTCTCTATGGAGATGTTTTTGCTTTGCCTGGAATGTTCCATGGTATGACATTTCTATTGCTCAAAAATATCCTGATTCCTTCTGTGAATAGAGGCGACTCTCCACAGATCTGAACTGTAATGTAGCGTGGTAACCTGCTTGTCTCCTTCCTGGCAGATAGGTTTTATCTATACTGTGGAACATTCTAGACAAAGCAAATGCCCTGCAGTGCACCTTTAAATTGTAGGTTGAGTCCTACACTAGGCTGGGGTAGGACTGAATCTCCCATAATGCAGTGCTAACCTGTGCTAAGGTGCAATTCAAACTGGAGGCCTGTGTGATATGGAGACAGATCAGAGCAGAGGTCAGCACCACCGGCCCATGAACAGCTCCTCCAGTGCTCCTCAGGCCTGATCCGGAGATCTGATATTGTAGTTTATGTGTTGTGTGGTGGGATTTGTAGTCCAGTACAGACAGGGACTGGAGTTTTGTTTGACATTTAGTAATCCACCGTGTTATTAACCATATGTCATTCTATTTTCATTTGAAGTGAACAAATGACAGGAATTACCATTGCCCGTTGTGTGGATAGCCCATAATTCTTTGCTTCATTTCAGTGGAGTCAACATGCACCTCCATTTGACTCAATCTGCCACAGCTACTAACTTTGATTCAGAGGCTTTTGTGTCCCTATTAAATACACGAACCTGTACAGATGGGATTTTGGATGTCTTAATATTTGAGTAACCTTGATCTTATGAAAATTGCCTTAGACCAGGTGAACAAATGAAGATTAGACACCAACAAGTCAAATTTGCAATGTTCCATATAAATCTCTAACTCAGATGTTGTCTCCATGTGAAAGTTTATATCATATATTTATTATATCAGAGTGAAAACACTTTATAAAGAAACAGTTACCAGTGATAGCTGCTGCTATCTTATTCTTTTCCCATTCCACCACATGTTTTACTATGTAGTTTTTACTTTTGAGAACTATTGTTGCATAAGCTAGGCTCACATTTCAATTTGAACATTCACTATTTGACAAGATTTAAAACATGTTGCACATGTATGTGTGTATGAAATGTATGAATCATTTTGTGCAGGGCATTGGCTTTGGGGATTTGCTCTGTGAGCAACTGATCTAACTGTCTGGAGGTGGTACGTCGCCTGCATGATTCCATGGCATTACAAAGTTAAAACCACACTTAAACCTTGTCCCTGTGGGGTCAACCCTATGGTCCCACGGCCCAATGGTCCCACGGCCCATTGGTCCCACGGCCCATTGGTCCCACGGCGTTAGGGTTAGGGTTAGGGTTAGTTGTGGAACATAGGGCCTGAATTTGATTTTTTTCTTAGAAATGTGGGAACATGGAACTTTGGGAATATGCTGTGGGACCATTAGGCTGTGGGACCAATGGGCCTAAATTTTTTTTAAAAAGTGTTAATGATGTGGGACCAATGGGCTGTGGGACCAATGGGCCGTGGGACTATTGGGCTGTGGGACCATTGGGCCATGGGAACATAGGTACGCTCCCATCCCAGCAGACAGACATGTTTGTATACCACACTGCAATGTATGGACTTCTTTTGAAGGGAGACTTACTAGAAGTAATGCTGCGTATTCCAGAGCTGCAAAATAGTTAGTAACAGGTCTATAAACAGACTCAAAACATGCCATGAGCTGACAATAGAGGTTTTGTGACACGGACAGAGCAGTAATTGCATGAAAATGACAAGAGAATTTTGTGTTTTAGATGAAATTGCCTAGTTTTAAAGGTAGGCATCATTCAGCTGCTATCTGGAAGTCATTGTCAGTCAGTCTGTAAATATAGAGCACCAGGATGACCTCAAGCGGCTTCACTTCAGCTTTATCCGGGTAAAATGATGTAAAAATCTCATGCCCACGAGGCCTTCACGTTCTGAACAACTAAATGATTAATCGAAAGATTAATCGAAAGAATAATTGCAAGATGAAGTGTAGCATATTCCCACTAGTCATGTCGTGTTAACCAGTTAATGTTATAAATATACTATTAATATTCTAGACAGTAAGGATAGATTTACATTATATTATTATATTTATTTCAGATTCAAGAGATTTTATTGTCATTGTCATAGAAAACAACAAAGTTATGTTTCCAGCATGAACACTGCATAGTTTTGATGTAAAGTGCAATACACAGGTGCAATATCCCAAACACTAACCACACTAGTGAACCACACTAAAACTCCAGATGTCAGAGCACTTCTGAAGGCACAGTTGTAGATGTTCACTGTCAGTGGGCTGGGGATGTTGGTGCTCCTCAGTTTCCTCAAGTAATAAAGGTGTTGTTGGTCTTCCCCACAGCTGAGGCAGTATGAAGGCCTCAGGACAGTTCATGGTCACGGTCACCCTCTCTACTACCTCAGTGCACACAGACAGAGCTTGGTGGTTGTTTTGTGGAAATCTCCTTGGTGTCCCCATGAGGCCGGATGTGTCTCATTGTCACTGTTCTTTTTCTCCAGGCGTGAAGTCTTCTGATCTTCCATTTGTTTCTTTGTATTTGTCCATTAAGTCCACAGGTCCATTGTGCTCCTCAGCACTTGCAGTCACAATATAGCATAGAGATCATAAAGTAAACATCTTGTAAAACTTGCAAAGATTTAGACCAGGTTCTTTTCTCTCCCCACTGTTGGAGGTTCTCGTTCCGCTGGAGATCTTCATCAGAGGTGTTGCTTCAGTTTTGATTAGACTGAACTTCAGAGTAACAGAGGATTACAGAGACTGAAGGTCTTCTCACTTGTGCTGGGCCAAGTCTCTTATTGGACCAGGCCTCGTTCACCTCTTCCTCTCATCTGATAGGCCACAATCCAGGAATGTTTTTGGATCCTAAAACACAACTTTAGTCTAACTTTATATTCTCCTTTACCACACAGATTTAAATTAAATTAAATTAAAGTATTTTCAGATAATAACTTACAGAGGTCTGTGGATCCTCTGACTGAACCTGGACAAGGCATTGTAGTTTTAGACGTCTTACCAGAGATGACGAAGACTATGGGTCCTAAAAGGGCAATACAAGTACAAAACACATTAGTGATCATTATTATGTCATTATTATTCTCAGAATACCTTCTGTTCTAACATTAGGATCAGGGCTCTCTCTGGTGGTGGTTCACTGCACTTCGTGGGTGATACCATGGACAGTTCCATCAGCCATGCACCTCTCTGTGAAAAGAGGACAACAGTCTTTAGTAATTAATACAAATATTATGTTAGTATTGTTCTTTACTCACCAGGACACGATGTATCCGACTGGACACATTTCTGGACATACACATATGGACATATTTACACTGCTGCCCGTCCCCCAAAGCCATTTTTATGGAACTAGGAAGAAAGCATTAGTGTGCATCTACACTCCTGCTGTGGGCTTAATCTGCAAACACTATAGAGATGCACTTTGGTTTAGGCCCTTCTTTGAATGAGCAACCATCCTGAAAAACTTTAGAGAGACTTTTGAGAGATGCACGTGCACTGTTCTAAATACCACGGTTGTGCTAATTCTACATTTTATCCTTACATTACAATTACTGAAAAAAAACAAACAGACAACAAAACAAAAAAAAAAGAGAGAAACTGAGTGTCCCACTAATTCTCTAGTGACTGGACAAACCCATGTCTCCACATCTTACAAATTATTATAAAGTAAAAGTACAATCTCCACAGAGACTGTTCTGCTTTCTTAGTTTATACCTTGTTTAGTTCTGGTTTCTAAATTTAGATCTGGTTTTAGTTCTGCTTCCTTAGTTTAGATCTGGTTTTAGTTCTGCTTTCTTAGTTTAGATCTGGCTTTTGTTCTGTTCTCTTACTTAAGACCAATGTAATTTTTTGACAGTGTTTGCTAATGTGCACATTGTGTCTCCATAGTAACATAACTGTAAATTGGATAAAATGGCTGTAATGGAGAGTCTGTGCTTTATAACAAGTCTAACAGGCTTGATTTGGACCAACCCACCCTTAAAAACCCGCTCTGCTCTTTCTATGAAACTGGGAGATTCGGATCAGTGGCTAAACATAAAAAACGCAGTATTTCTTTAAACTGGCCATATCTCCTAAAATGTGCTATGCTTCAGTCACCGTATCAGTGCCACATCTCTCTCATGCCTTTATCTGTTACTCCGGATGCCCTCCCAGAGTCCAGACCAGCCTAATCCTGTGCTTTCATTTGGAGTCTGGCTGTGTGACCCATCTCCTCATCTCTGCA
Organism: Odontamblyopus lacepedii; assembly: GCA_034769755.1. Lineage (NCBI taxonomy): Eukaryota > Metazoa > Chordata > Actinopteri > Gobiiformes > Gobiidae > Odontamblyopus > Odontamblyopus lacepedii. Next base: position 6,422,855 of record CM068359.1, on the reverse strand, counting down.
CTGGCTTTTTCATGGTGCATTTGTCAAATACTATTTTAACTGCAGTAAGATTCTATCACTACTATCAAAAAGGAGGGGATCACTGTTACAAAGAGAAACTGGGTTAGTCCTGGTTTAGGCCTGGTTTATTAGTTTAGACCTGGTTTAGTTCTGCTTTCTTAGTTTAGACCTGGTTTAGTCCTGGTTTAGTCCTGGTTTAGCCCTGGTTTAGACCTGGTTTAGTCCTGGTTTAGTCCTAGTTTAGTCCTGGTTTAGTCCTGGTTTAGTCCTGGTTTAGCCCTGGTTTAGACCTGGTTTAGTCCTGGTTTAGTCCTGGTTTATTAGTTTAGACCTGGTTTAGTTCTACTTTCTTAGTTTAGACTTGGTTTAGTCCTAGTTTAGTCCTGGTTTAGTCCTGGTTTAGACCTGGTTTAGACCTGGTTTAGACCTGGTTTAGTCCTGGTTTAGTCATGGTTTAGACCTGGTTTAGTCCTGGTTTAGTCATGGTTTAGACCTGGTTTAGTCTTGGTTTCTTAGTTTAAACCTGGTTTAGTTCTGGTTTAGTCCTGGTTTATTTCTGATTCCCTAGTCTAATTTAGACCTGGTTTAGTTCTGCAGCCATAGTTTAGACCGGATTAAGTCCTGGTTTAGACCTGGTTTAGTCTTAGTTGAGTACTGGGTTAGACCTTGTTTAGTCCTGGTTTAGACCTGGTTTAGAGCTGGTTTAGTCCTGGTTTAGGCCTGGTTTAGCTCTGGTTTAGTCCTGGTTTAGACCTGGTTTAGTCCTGGTTTAGACCTGGTTTTAGTCATTGTTTAGACCTGGTTTAGTCTTGGTTTCTTAGTTTAGACCTGGTTTAGTTCTGGTTTAGTCCTGGTTTATTTCTGATTCCCTAGCCTAATTTACACCTGGTTTAGTTCTGCAGCCATAGTTTAGACCGGATTGAGTCCTGGTTTAGTCCTGGTTTAGACCTGGTTTAGTCCTGGTTTAGTACTGGGTTAGACCTGATTTAATCCTGATTTAGTCCTGGTTTAGCCCTGGTTTAGTCCTGGTTTAGTCCTGGTTTAGTCCTGGTTTTAGTCATGGTTTAGACCTGGTTTAGTCTTGGTTTCTTAGTTTAGACCTGGTTTAGTTCTAGTTTAGACCTGGTTTAGTCCTGGTTAATTTCTGATTTACACCTGGTTTAGTTCTGTAGCCATAGTTTAGACCGGACTGAGTCCTGATTTAGTCCTGGTTTAGACCTGGTTTAGATCTGGTTTATTCCTAATGTAATGTGGGCTGGGTGTTTTCTAAATGGGCAGTCAGAAGTTTCACTACCCATTTTTCTGCTATTTTAGATACAATGGGGAGTATGCTTATGGGTCGGTAGTTGGACATGTCTGTTTTAGTACCTGATTTAAAAATTGGTGTCACTGCGGCCACTTTCCAATCTGTTGGGACTATGGAGCTTTTAAAAGACAGATTAAGAAGATGAGTGATTGGACGTACAAGAGAGTCTTTATATTCTTTAAAAAAAAATTGTGTTAAGGCTTTGGCCTTAACACAATTTTTTTTCCCAGGGCTCTTGAAGTTTTCAATCCAGTGATGATTTTTCCCACTTCATAATCTGAAATTTCAATGATCCTGAAAGTAGACTGATCAGGATGACAGAAATTGTCAGAACAGACAGATGGAATAAAATGCTGAGTAATCTCTTTTACAGAGTTTATAAAAAAGCAGTTGAGGTTGGTGGCAATGGAAAGAGGATCTTTGATAATTGAGTTACTTATTTGAAGCTCCAAATTCTTGCTGTTATTATTTGACTGTTTTCCGAGTAGTTTGTTTAAGTTTAGTCCTGGTTTAGACCTGGTCTAGTCCTGGTCTAGTTCTGGTCTAGTCCTCGTCTAGTCCTGGTTTAGTCCTGGGTTAGTCCTGGTCTAGTCCTGGTTTAGATTTGGTTTAGTCCTGGTTTAGACCTGGTTTAGTCCTGGTTTAGACCTGGTCTAGTCCTGGTCTAGTTCTGGTTTAGTCCCACACATTCATTCTTTTTCACTCTTAAGCTCCTTCTGAATCTCCTGAAAGATCTCTAGTCCTTTAAAGGATAGGGGTGTGTTTTATCTCCGCTGAGGTCCATCCTTTATTAACACAAATTATTCACGTTATTCACGTAATTGTCCACTATTTGGTTGCTCAAATTAATTATGAGAAGAAATTATAAAATGCTATAAAATACTTTTTCAATGGGCAAACTCAGCTGTAAGGAGTCACTTTTTCACCTTCACATTCTGTACAATATATCACTGCAGTGAGGTGTAATTATAGAGCCTTTATCGTCCTAGAATCAGGAAGTGTGCATTAGCATGTTAGTAGTGGTTAGCCCTACCGTGACAGTCTCTGAAAGTTGTTAAAGCATTTCTAAACTCACCATGGTGAATAATTAGTGTGCTCTGAATGTGTAAGGTACATAAGTGAAGAACTTTGAACCTCTGCAAACTGTTTCACACGAGATAGTTCTGTTTTTCATGTTTTTAAGACAGAAAAAAAACAGGTACAGCATCTTACATCTTGATCGTAGACTGTGTTAAAAAGTGGCTCCAGTCAAATGAAGTTGAACTGAATTGTGGAGGAAAGCTGTTCTAGCGGCGAAATTGGAGCAGAGTTCCATATTTGGAATTCTGACCGCAAGTATTATAGCAACCAAAGAACCTATCCAGAGTGAGGCTGTTGAAAGTATTGCCCTTTCCTAGGAAAGGACGCTGATAGTCCTGGTTTAGTCCTCCTTTCATAGTGTAGACCTGGTGTAGTCCTGATTTAGTCCTCCTTTCTTTGTTTAGACCTGTATTAGTGCTGACTTAGTCCTGGTTTAGTCCTGGCAACACTGTCAATCAAACCTGTGGCTAACACTAGTGGGAGTGACCTCTGGGAAAGAAGGCGCCTATTATTAATGTTCATATCTTGATTTACAAACAAAATATTGAAATTGAAACACCAGGATCATGTAAAGGGAGTTAATACGAACATTTAAGACCAAAATGTCGAGGCTCACAACAGCAGCTACAGAGAGAGGAGCCACAATTTTCCAATACAAAGTCAACTGAAAGCAAAGTCGATGGAGCCAGAAATGCACCCATGCTCACTACCTAAAGTCCATGTACTGTGGGTACGGAAAGTATTTAGCCTCCTTAAATTTTTCACTCTTTATTATATTGCAGCCATTTGCTAAAATCATTTAAGTTCTTTTCCCCCCTCATTAATGTACACACAGCGCCTCATACTGACAGAAAAACACAGGATTGTTGACATTTTGGAAGATTTATTAAAAAAGAAAAACTGAAATCTCACATGGCCATAAGTATTCAGAGCCTTTGCTGTGACACTCATATATTTAACTCAGGTCTGTCTATTTCTTCTGCTCATCCTTGAGATGTTCTCCACCTGCACTGGAATCCAGTGTGTTTGGTTCAACTGATGGGACTGGATTAGGTGCACCACACCTGTGGATATAAGAGCTTCAACTCACAGTGCAGGTCAGAGCAGATGAGAATCAGGAGGACAAAAGAACTGCCTGAAGAGCTCACACATACAACTGTGGCAAGGCACAGATCTGGCCAAGGTTACAAAAATCTGCTCCACTTAAAGTTCTTCAGAGCTCAGTGGCCTCCATAATCCTTAAATGGAAGATGTTTGGGATGAGCAGAACCTTCCTAGAGCTGCCGTCCGGCCAAGTGAGCCATCGGGGAGAAGAGCCTTGGTGAGAGGTAAAGAAGAACCCAAAGATCACTGTGGCTGAGCTCCAGAGATGCAGTCGGGAGATGGGAGAAAGTGCTAGAAAGTCACATCACTGCAGCCCTCTAGCATCGGGGCTTTATGGCAGAGTGGCCTGACAGAAGCCTCTCTTCAAGGCAAGACACATGAAAGTCCACATGGACTTTACTAAAAAAAAAACACCTGAAAGACTCCCAGATGGTGAGAAATAAGATTCTCTGGTCTGATGAGACCAAGATAGAAGGACCTCAGACTGGGCCGAAACTTCACCTTCCAACAAGACAATGACCTTAAGCACACGGCTAATATAATGAAAGAGCGGCTTCAGAACAACTCCATGACTGTTCTTGAATGGCCCAGAGCGCAGACTTAAACCTAATTGAGCATCTGTGGAGAGACCTTAAGATGGCTCCACCACCGTTCACCATCCAACCTGACAGAACTGAAGAAGATCTGCAGGCAGAGGATCCCCAAATCCAGGTGTGAAAAACTTGTTGCATCATTCCCAAAAAGACTCATGGCTGTATGAGCTCAAAAGGTGCTTCTACTAAATACTGAGCAAAGAGTCTGAATACTTATGGCCATTAGGGTTGGGCGGTAATACGGTAATAAGGTATCCCGCGGTATCTAAAAATAGCCACGGTATCAGATTCATTACCGTCATTAAAAAAAATCTTGCCCTAATATAATATTAACTATAATTGATTTAATGCCTAAATAAAGAGTGTTTTTTCAACACTTATGTATGTGTGGTTGTGTTTGTTAATTTAATACTATTACAGTTTAAAACGAATATTACTATGGCCATGTGATATTTCAGTTTTTCTCACAATTTTGTGTTTTCCCGTTAATATGCTGTGTGTACATTAATGAGGGAAAAAAAAGAACTTAAATTTAGCAAATGGCTGTAATATAACAAAGAGTGAAACATTTAAGGGGTCTGAATACTTTCTGTACCCAGTGTATATACACAGTCTATGGTTTTGATCACTGTTACTTCCATAACCAAAACAACCCCAGTTAAACCAGATGTTCTTGGTTCCAGATCTTCCATTACACTAGTGGGATGGCGTACCTGGACAACAAGGGCCCCTTCAGAGACCGACTGGAGTTTGTTGGTAACCCTGCGCGACGGGACGGCTCCATCCTGCTGAAGAACGTGGACTTTGGAGACAATGGAACCTTCACCTGCGATGCCAAGAACCCCCCTGACATCAGCGGGCGCCCCTCCAGTGTGCGCCTGCTTGTGTTTGAGAAAGGTGAGGAAGAGGAAAAGTTCCGATTCATTCGGGTTAGTTTTGGTGTTGCTAAAACCTCTTAGAGGTTCTATATTACGCAAAATTGCCTCTTGTGAGCTTTAAGCCCTGTTAGAATGTTGTTGCCTCCTCCAGAACAGACCTGGAATTGTGTTTTGTTTGATTCACACACATTTGATTAACTCTTTATTATTAGTCTGTCTACATCTCCAAAGCTCAGAATGCTCGGTTCCACCTTGTGATGTCATGAAGCAGTAGTTTTCAAGTGAACAGCTCCTTTTACCTTTAGTTCAGTTGAGAGAGGTACTGTAATTGTTTATCACCTACTTTACTTAACTACCCTGATAGAAAGTTGAGTGATTTTTGGATTTCCTGCAGTTCTTCTTCCACACTTGATTTGTTTGGTGCCATTATTGTCCTGCTTTGGCGTTTCTTTAGCCATTCATCAATCACAAATGTCAGACTTTTTGGGTTAGCACCGTGATGCCCACACACAGCTCTGCAAGGGCCGAAATCACACAAATGATTCTAGTGAAGGTGTATTTAGTTTAGAAACACAGTGAAGCACTTCCTGTATTACCACATGACATCACAAGGTGGAACAGAGTGTTTTCTGTTTGAGAGAAGAACTCAGCTATTTAGGCTGCAGGGTTTGTGTGTTAAACATGTGTGAATGAACCAAAACACAACTCCAGGTCTGTTTGTGATGAGGAAACTACATTAGAACATCGATCAGAAAATAATGTAATATGGGCCCTTTAAGTTTTGTTTTGGTTCTTTTTGAGCACTTCATATTTGGCTCCACCCAAACCACAGCACTGCACATAATTTTAGGCCGAGAATTATCCATCTCTGCTGAACTAAAGGATAAAAAGTAGATGTTCACTTAAACCTCCACTTAATGACATCACAAGATGGAACAGAGCATTTTGAGCTTTGGAGATGCAGACTAATAATCAAGGATTACTCAGCTATGTCATGAAAAAACAGTTCCGGATTGTTGTATAAATTATTCTGTACTGTAGAAAAAAATCATCGCTGTTTGTGCATCAGCCTGTGTCAAATATCCCCTTCCCTCCATTCTGCCCCTTACGTCTATTCACCCTAGGGTGAATAGACGTCCCTGTTTACCCGGGACAGTCCCAGTCCTGAGCCCTGTGTCCCCTGTCCCAGCAGATTTATCCAAAACCACTGATTTGTACCAGTTTTATACAAGGAACATCCCAAGTGTCCCTATTTTTGACCAATTTGATCTAAACCAGGACTAAACAAAGACTAAAGCAGGTCTATTTCAGGTCTAAACCAGAACTAAACTAGGGCTAAAATAGAGCTATATCAGGCCTAAACCAGAACTAAACCAAGACTAAAGCAGGTCTATTTCAGATCTAAACCAGGACTAAGCCAGGACTAAACCAGGGCTAAAATAGAGCTATATCAGGTCTAAACCAGGTCTAAACCAGGTCTAAACCAGGTCTAAACCAGGTCTAAACCAGGTCTAAACCAGGTCTAAACCAGGACTAAAGCAGAGGAGCATAAACTGCATTTGTATTACTAAATCCAGCAGACTCGGCTTCTGTATTTAGTCTCAGATTTTACACTGACCCACACGTGAGTCGAGAATTGACGTTGCTACACTCTTTTTTCTTCTTATTTATACCCACCATCCCAACCTGGGTGTGTCCCAGTTTAGAATTTTAAAAATCTGGTCACCCTCCCCTAGTGCCGACCCCGGGCAGTACAACCTCTGCGCACTGAAATAAAATCAATTATAATTTCATGTGTTGGAGATTAGGATCTGTGCCTCCTCCTACTCCGTTCTATCTCCAAGCTTTTATCCCTTGTATCTTATCTCTCCTCCTTCCTCTGCTCACTGTAAACTTTGACTTTGATTTACCCTCTATTTCCCACGGACCCGCCATAGCTTCAGAAAGCACCCATGTCCTGAATACAGAAAGAGGCTCCACTAACGTGCTGTGTTTCTGTTGGTAACGCTAGGGGAAGGTGCCGTGCTGGTCTGTTATTAATGTTCATCTTGATTTGACAAAGTAGTAAATAAAAACCCCAGGATCATGTAGAGTCATGTCTTATCTTTCTTATATTTTAAGACCAAAAGGACAAGGCTCACAGCAGCAGTTACAGAGAGAGTGGAGACGGTTTAAAACAAAGTGAGTTGGAGCCAGAGTGGATGGAGCCGAAAAATGCCCATGCTCACTTCATATTTGGAACGGTGTGGCTCGCAGGTTAGCTCCTGTATGTGCATTTATGTGTACAGTCTATGGTTTTAGTCTGTTTCCTGTCTCTGCGTCTGTATGTTGGGCCTTCAGTATTTACTACAGAAGCCCTGAGGGGCAAAAAGAAGAGGCATGTCATTTAGGCTCAATTTTTTTGTTTTTTTGTCAAGTGTTTTTTTTTTTTCCCCACTAACGCCCCCCCCTCCAAAAGTAAAAACTAAAATAAATAAATACATTTGCACCAACAACTACAATTTTTTTTTTCTTGTGTTGTTATTTATTATTATTTGTAAATTGTTGATGTGGCTGGTGAAAAAAAATCTAAAATTAAAAAGACAAGAAACTTTTTTTTTTTTTATTAATAGGCACACAAACACATTCTTAAATTAGTAAACAAGAAACACTTTTATTAGTATACAAAAAAAAACAAATTTTGGTTGTTTAAAAAAAAAAAAGCCAAGAATTTTTTGGGGGGTGTGAAAATAAAAAACAAACAAAAACAAAACAAACACTCAGTTTTGCTTGCCGCTCAGGGCTTCTGTAATTTATTGTGTGCAGGGTACAGTTTCTTTGCAAAACTGGACACATTTTTGTCATTTTTATCTAAGAAAAGTAAGACCTGGGCTGTAGGTGTGTTCTGTTATATATTTGTTTCAGCTCAGACCTTTGAATGAAACTGTCTATTTAAAATGTTTTACTGGGCTTCTTTGTGTTAGTGGTGATATTATTGTTTATCACAGTATATCTCTGTACAGACACAGACTGTATACAAATGGACATAGCTAACCTGATAGCCGCCGCGGTCCAAACAGGAAGTGAGCATGGGGGGACTTCCGGCTCCTTCCACTCTGGCTCCAACTCACTTTGTTTTAAACAGTCCCCCCTCTCTCTGTACCTGCTGCTGTGGCCTCGTTATTTTGGTTATAAAATGTTCGTATTAATACACTCTACATGATCCTGGTGTTTTTATTTCACTATTTTGTCCTATTCCTTAAAGCTGCATTGTGTAACTTTTCTGCTAGAGGGTCCATCAAATGCTTTTCTCCATGGAGATTTATTGATTTGTCTGGCATGTTCCACAGTATGGCATTAAACCTTTCTATCATCATGGACACTAAACCAGACCAAGTTACAGGTCAGATCTGTGGAGAGGCGACCCCGCTCACAGTCAGAATGCCTGTTTTTCTAGGAATTGTTGAGCTCTAAAACCACCTGTAACTGAACAAATGTAAAGTAGAGCTGTTTAATGTCACACTGTGGAACATTCCAGGCAATGACAACAAGCATGTGACGGACCCCCAACCAAAAAGTTACAGAGTGCACCTTTAATCTGGAACTTGGCACTAAATTCACCCCTATAACTGCTGGCCTCTGTGAGCTTCATTTGACTGGAGTCACTTCTTTATTCAGTCTGTGGGACCAACATATCAGACTTCAAAATCTGTTATCACACCTATGCCCCTCTTCCCTCCATTCCTCCCTCTTTCTTGCTTCTGTTTCCCATCCTCCCTCCTCTGCCCTCCTCTCTCTCTTCTGTCTCCCCTCTCCTCCCTTCCTCTCTCTCTCTCTTCTGTCTCCCCTCTCCTCCCTTCCTCTCTCTCTTCTGTCTCCCCTCTCCTCCCTTCATCCCGCTCTCTCTTCTGTCTCCCCTCTCCTCCCTTCCTCTCTCTCTCTCTTCTGTCTCCCCTCTCCTCCCTTCCTCTCTCTTTCCTGTCTCCCCTCTCCTCCCTTCCTCTCTCTCTCTCTCTCTCTTCTGTCTCCCCTCTCCTCCCTTCCTCTCTCTCTCCTGTCTCCCCTCTCCTCCCTTCATCCTTCTCTCTCTTCTGTCTCCCCTTTCCTCCCTTCCTCTCTCTCTCTTCTGTCTCCCCTCTCCTCCCATCATTCCCCTCTCTCTCTTCTGTCTGCCCTCTCCTCCCATCATTCCCCTCTCTCTCTTCTGTCTCCCCTCTCCTCCCTTCCTCTCTCTCTCTTCTGTCTCCCCTCTCCTCCCATCATTCCCCTCTCTCTCTCTTCTGTCTCCCCTCTCCTCACTTCCTCTCTCTCTCTTCTGTCTCCCCTCTCCTCCCATCATTCCCCTCTCTCTCTTCTGTCTGCCCTCTCCTCCCATCATTCCCCTCTCTCTCTTCTGTCTCCCCTCTCCTCCCTTCCTCTCTCTCTTCTGTCTCCCCTCTCCTCCCATCATTCCCCTCTCTCTCTTCTGTCTCCCCTCTCCTCCCTTCCTCTCTCTCTCTTCTGTCTCCCCTCTCCTCCCATCATTCCCCTCTCTCTCTTCTGTCTCCCCTCTCCTCCCTTCCTCTCTCTCTCTTCTCCCTCCCTCTCTTTCTTCCCCTGCTCCCTCTCTCCTCTCCTCTTCCTGTTTCCTGTCTTCCTGTCTCTCTCCTCTGTTTCTTTCATGTCAGAGTTTTGCGCAGAGCTCTTCCTCCTTTTCCTCCTCCTCCTTTTCTTCTTTCTCTCCTCTGGTAATTTATTATGTGACAAACTGCAGACTCTGAAATACACTTGACTGTTCTCGCCAGCAGGAGGGTTCCAGGTTTGATTCCCAGACTGAGGGAGGGATTTCCGTGTACTGTTTGCTTGTTATTGCTGTGTCTCTGTGTCCATGTCGCCTGTACAAGAAGGAGACACACTTACACTTTCCACCAGAAAAGTGACACAGTGCATCTTTAAAGTGAAGTTCAGATCCTGACCCGTCTCCCCTCTCCGCAGTCCCGATCCAGGCCGGAGTGATCACCGGCTCCATCATCGGCACGGTTCTGGGGCTGCTGATTCTCATCGTGGTCATTTATTACCTCATGAGGTTCCTGGTGGCTCGCCGCGTCTTCAGCCTCAGCGTCAGGTCAGTGCCTTGCTCATGGGCTCTGTGTCACGGAATCGAAGTCCAACCCGAGCCCATCCCCGGCACCGAGACCTGCGTGGCCAAAGGGGAGGTCCAATAATGCACCGTTTTAATGCTTATAATGTGTATATAGTATTATTATTTAGCCTTGGTTTAGTGATGTGAGCAATAAGAAATACATGGAAAATGATTTGTTTAATCACTTTGTGCAGCTGAAATTCTCACTTTGAGTTTTTGAACTCTGAAAAAACATATTTGATATGTTTTTATGCTGAATTTCAGTTGATGTATGTTGTGTAACTTTTCTGTCAAATCATCTCCATGGAGATGTTATTGCTTTGTCTGGAATGTTCCACAGTATTACCTTTCTGTCTTCATGGAAACCAAACCAAGTTACAAGTCAGATCTGTGGAGAGGCGACCCCACTCACAGTCAGAATGTCTGTTTTTCTAGGTATTGTCATACTGTGGAACATTCCAGGCAGCCACCTTTAATTATACCTTTTCAATGTGTTTAAAATTTCAAAATAAAAAAATTACCTTTTAAATATTCAGCACAAATATTTTTTCAAACCCCCAAAATTCAGAGGGTAAAATTTGGACACAGCAAAAATTAATCGACTGAAGAGGGCAGAGGCTGTTTCCTATTGGCCATGCTCTTCTGTGGGCGGGGTTTATAGTGGAAGGATCAAATGATGAGGCTAATTCTGACCAATCAGAATGCTTCTTTACAATTCCTGGTTGTTACCGAGCTAGATCCACTCTCTTAGAATGGATTGGCACATTAGATCTTTGCTGCAAAATTCTTCACTGTGAATTTATGTGTTGAATATTTAAAAGGTGAATGTTTTATTTCAATTTTTTAAACACATAAAAAAGTATACTTAAAATTTTTGAAAAAAAAAAAAGTTTAGAATCGAAATAATTCATACATGTTTTTTCAGAGTTAAAAAAGTTCAAAGTGAGGAATTCAGTGGTGTTTAAAATGACATCATCAGGCTGCTGTTTGATTCTATTTGATTACAGTTTGGTAACGGTAAATCCTATGCACTATGTAACTTTTTGGTGGGATCTGTTTCCATGGAGATGTTAGTGCTTTACCTGGAATATTCCATAGTTTTGCATTATCTTATTTATTCGACTACAGGTGTTTTTTATGACGTAAAAAAGGTACTTTAGCCTGTTTACGTCATGGTGATGGATACTATTAATGCTTCAGGGAGGAACATTCCCGGCAAAACAATAACACACTCATGCAGACTAAGAAATGTTGCAGAGTGTACCTTCAGAGTGCATATGACAGGTTTTGATGATTTCTTTAATTTTGACTTCATTTTGTCGGATAAAACCTGTTGTAAATATAAATTATAACAAATTGTGAAGAAAAGTTGAAAAAATATGAAAAATTACAGGAAGTAGAGAGTTTTAAAACAACTTGATGGCATCACAGTGTGAGAATTCTGTGCAAAAGTTCAGTACATTTTTCTGGTACTTTAAACTTTACTTTATTTCAGTAAAATAAAGGTGTTTTCTTGTGTTTTTATTCATCAAATTAAAATTTCTGTGCACTTTTCAACAGTTTGGTCCATTGTACGTTATGGTTGCTAGGTAATCGTCATGGAATTCTCTCGTGTGATGTCATGATTCCCAACCAGGAAGTAAAATTGCCAGTAAAATCTTAAATATAACGATAGTGAAATGTCTTGTCTGACCTGTCATAGGCACTTTTAGTCATTTTCCTCTATTCTTTCTCTAACTCAAGACTTTTTACTGCCCGTGCTGGAAAAAAAGTGTATTTTGTTGTCTGAAAAATGCCATTCTCTTTAAATGGAGCCCTCCACTCCTCAGCCTTTAACCCGAGGCGAGCGTTTGAGATGGGGCCCGTAGATGAAGATGATATTTTTAAGATGTCTCCTGGGCGCTGCTCCCCTCTCACCACCAGGGGGAGATAGATGCGACATCCTGACATTGTCTTTGTTTTGTCCCCTCCAGCAAACATGGGAAGAAAAAGAAGGAGACGCAACAGAGACAGGCAAGTGTCCTAACCTTGTCTCCTACCTCCTAGACTTCTGTCTCCTCTCTTTCCTTTGTCTTGACCCTTTAATTTAATACAAAAGTCACCATTTTAACCCTACAAATATCCTATGGGCGGAGTTTGGAATCCTCCTTAAAGGGCCCATATGACACTATTTTCTGATCTGTCTTATAATGTTGTTTCCTTGTCACAAACAGACCTGGAGCTGTGTTTCATTCACACATGTTCTTTGCTCAAACTGAAAACACTCAGTTGGTGAAGTTTTTCCAGATTTGGCATTGAAGGCTGCACAGTCTTGTGTGTTTGTGAGCAGATTCCAACACGCAAAATGACTTCTCTTTGGGAGTGAATGGCTCAACCTGAAAACAGAACAAAAATAAAACATTCAATATAAAATCTTGATATGTTTTTATACATCCTGTGAAAATTTGAGGTTATTTAAACAAGAACTGACAAAATTGGCCTGTGAAATGATGTCACTTTTTTGCGACACCCTGTATTATGTGTTAGTGGTCAATAGCCAGTGAGTCAAATGTGCAGCGCAGGTATCCCAAGATTTAGTGTGGCCTAGTCCTGGTTTAGCTCTATTCTAGTCCTGGTGCAGTTAACTTGAAAACTATCACTTCTTGATGTCACAAGGTGGAACAGGACATTTTGAGCTTTGCAGATGTAGACAGACTTTATTATTAATAAAGGAATACTCAAACTTGTGAATGTGAATGAAATGAAACGCAACTCCAGGTCTTTTTGAGGAGGGAAGAACATTCTAACATGTCTTAAAGCTCACAGGAAACAGTTTTGTGTAATATAGGACCTTTAAACATTTGTCTCCACTATATGATCTAAACTTGATGACAGTTGTAATGTTCAATGATTATGTTCAAGGTTCATGTTTAAATGTGTGTTTTTCATTCTCCACACCTGCCCGATAAAAAGGCTCTATGTCATTGTTACATAAGAGTGTGGTACAGTCTAAATGGGTTATATTCTGCTATATCTGCTCTAAAACCCAAAACATGAATTGATACTTGTGTGACATCGTGCTGGGGTTTTTCGACATGTATGTGTATAGTTGCATGTTCAGCAGTTACCACAGAGACAACACTGACAAAACGGATTTAAGAAGAGCTCAAAGAAAATACAAGGATCAGGATCTGACACAACTTTACATTAACAGTACAAATGACAGCTGTTCTTTATCAGGTTGTGTTAATAAAGCTCAGATTAAAGTCTCACAGACCTTCAGACAGAGCAGTGCCTACAGTTTGCTTCACACCGCCAGGGAAAATCATCTGCGGAGTATCAATGCATTGTGTAACTTTTCTGGTGGAGGGAATGCTTTTGGAGATTGTTCCACAGTACGGCATTAAACCTTTCTATCTCCATGGGGACCAAACCAGACCAAGTTACAGGTCAGATCTGTGGAGAGGCGACCCCGCTCACAGTCAGAATGTTAGGACAGAAAGTTACACAGTGCACCTTTAAATTGATGGTAAACTGTGATATGCTAGTACACGACAGGCGAGACAACACAGAGATTAGCTGATCGTGTTGTGGTAGTGCTCTGAAGGGGGAGTGACTTTGCATGGGGAGCAGAGGGAGGGGAGGCTCAGAGCAGAAGAATGAAACATATAAAACATACGTTGTTTTGAGTGAATACAACATTTTTAGACAATAAAAGGAAACAAGGGGATCTAAATATATTATGCGTTCACAGTGAATGGCCAGACCCAGTCTAGTCCTGGTTTAGTTCTGGTTTGGTCCTAGTTTACGGCTGTTCTAGTCCTAGTTTAGCTTTAGTCTAGTCATGGTTTAGTTTAGTTTTGGTCTAGTCCTGGTTTAGCTCTGTTCTAGTCCTGGTGTAATTCTGGTCTCATCCTGGTTTAGTCCTAATTTAGTTCTGGTCTGGTCCTTGTTTGCCTCTGGTCTAGTCCTGGTTTAGACCTTGTGTAGGCCTCGTTTAGTTCTGGTGTAGTTTAGTTCTGCTCTAGTCCTGGCTTGGTCCTGGTTTCGTCCTGGTTTAGTTCTGGTCTAGTTCAGGTTTAAAACATTAATACAATATTTTCAGTATTAATTCTTGTTCAAATTAGCATGTTGTTTTGAGTCTAGTTTTTATTAGTATTTGTATCTGGTATTAATTTGATTTGATTCTTTTTTCGGTCATCTTTATTTCCCGTGGGACATCCAAGTCTCCAGCTCCCCCGGCTTTCTGGTGAAAAGAAAATAACCCCGTCCAGTGCATATCATTGAGTATTTTTTATCTTACATCCCTAAAGTTTCAAATTACATGCTTTTTGACAGTGACTACAATAGCCTTAAGAATAAAAAATCAATAGATCTTGTCATGAAAAATACTAGTGTTTTTTTTGTCGCTGTCTCTTTTGAAAACTCCGACAGCACAGTTTCATAATCGCCAAATACGTGTCAGATTCAAAACGGCCACTCACTCCCCCAAGAACCAGATCTGCTCCAACAAATAAACATGCCATTCAAAAAGTGACAGCTCCACCCAAAACTGGAGAGGAGGAGAGGAGGAGAGGAGGAGAGGAAGAGGAGAGAGGAGGAGAGGAAGAGGAGGAGAGGAAGGAGAGGAGGAGGGGAGAGGAGGAGAGGAGGAGAGGAAGAGGAGAGAGGAGAGGAGGAGAGGAAGAGGAGGAGGAGGAGAGGAAGAGGAGGAGAGGAAGAGGAGGAGGAGAGGAGGAGGGGAGAGGAGGAGAGAAGGAGGAGTAACTGGCTCCACCTTAAACCAGAGAGGAGGCGGGGGAGAGGAGAGGAGGAGGGGGAGAGGAGAGGAGGAGGAGAGGAAGGGAGGAGGAGAGGAAGGGAGGAGAGGAAGGGAGGAGGAGAGGAGGAGGAGAGGAAGGGAGGAGAGGAAGGGAGGAGGAGAGGAAGGGAGGAGAGGAAGGGAGGAGGAGAGGAGAGGAGGAGGAGCAGGAGAGGACTTCAAAGTAGTGAAATTATGTGTCCCTGCAGGAAGATCATTTTACTGGACAAGTTCTCTTCAAATAAACTTCCTCTAGACGAGAACCAAGCGTCTCAGAACTAATAAGTCGATAATAAATCTGAAAACAGGAGGAATAACCTGATAGAAGTTTGAAAATCTTGGCCAGATCAGAGAAATGTGCAGTGTAGGAGGAGGATTAGAGACAGAAGTTAGACGAGGAGAATTTGTTCTGTTCAGTGTAACGATATTCTGAAAACTCAGACTCAGGAGGATTCAGGATTTAATACAACTCCAATATTACACAAAATGAACTCTTTTAGCTTCAAGCCATGTTCTAATGTTGTTCCCTCCTCAAAAACACACCTGGAGCTAGGTTTTGTTTCATTCACACATGTTTGAGTCACTCTTTATTATTACTCTATCTACATCTCCAAACTCAAAACGCTCTGTGCCACCTTGTGATGTCATGAAGTGGTAGTTTTCAAGTGAACAGCTCCTTTTACCTTTAGTTCAGCAGAGATGGGCAATTCCGGGACTGAAATTATCCAGATGATTCTAGTGAGGCAGAGAAAGAGGGAAAAGGAGGAGGTTAAGCAGAGAGAGGGAGATGGAGTGCCCTCCCTCTTTTACTCTTTCGTCTCTTCTTCTCTCTCTCTTTTGTCTCTGCCTCTCCTCCTCCCTCCCTCTCTTTCATCTCTCCTGCACTCCCTCTCCTCTCTCCTTGTTCCCTCCCTGTCCTCCTCCCCCTCCCTCTCTCTCTTTTCATGCCTCTCCTCTCCCCCTCTCTCTCTTTTTTGTGCCTTTCCTCTCTCCCTCTCCCTTTCATCCCTCTCCTCCCCTCCCACTCTCTCTTTTTTGTGCCTCTCCTCTCCCCCTCTTTCCCTTCTCTCTCTTTCATCCATCTCCTCTCCTCCTCCCTCCCTGTCCTCCCTCCTTCTCCTCTTTCTTTCATCCCTCTCCTCCCTCCCTCTCTTCTCTCCCTCTCTTCCTCCCTCCTTCCCTCTCTTTTTTGTCCCCTTTCTCTCCTCCTCCCTTCCTCTCTCTTTCATCCCTCTCCTCCTCCCTTCCTCTCTCTCTCTCTCTCTTCCGTCCCTCTCCCTCCTCCAGGGGGCGATGGCCAAACAGTGTGACACATGTAAACATCCCGGGGGCTAAAGCCGCTGTGTTGCCACAGCTACGGTCACGCGGCTAATGCTAAGTCCCATTGTAGAGCATAGTGGACGTTAGCTTTGGGGAAAGCCACACTGCTGATGTGTCTCAGTGGGAGTCAAATGAAATCACTGGGCCTATTCTACCCGCCCAGCTGCTGTCCGAGGACTTCCCCACATCCAGCGCTCATTCTGTCCCGGTTTGTTCCCTCGTGGGAGCAGCATCGCCTCCAGTTCTGGTTTAATCACTCGTTTTGGCGGCTCGTGTTATTGTGATTCTAGAAGCTGGTACAAGTGTAATGAAACTCAGCTGACACCACCAGCTCTGCTTCTGGGACCAACTTTCCTCTCACTTTCCCACAGAAAAATCGAAATATTTAACATGCACCGTGGAACTTTTCTGAAGAGG
This sequence comes from Odontamblyopus lacepedii, assembly GCA_034769755.1. Classification (NCBI taxonomy): domain Eukaryota; kingdom Metazoa; phylum Chordata; class Actinopteri; order Gobiiformes; family Gobiidae; genus Odontamblyopus; species Odontamblyopus lacepedii. The sequence continues at coordinate 6,406,276 of CM068359.1, read as the reverse complement.
GTCCACAACCCGTTTGTCTCCATGGAGATGTTAATGCTTAAGGTGACCAGACGTCCCTGTTTCCCCGGAACTGTCCCAGTCCTGAACCCTGTGTCCCCTGTCCCAGCACAAAACCACTGATTTGTCCCAGTTTTATACAAGAAATGTCCCAGTGTCCCTATTTATGACCAATCTGATCTAAACCAGGACTAAATTAAGACTAAACCAGGACTACACCAGGTCTAAACCAGGACTAAACTAAGACTAAAGCAGGACTACACCAGGTCTAAACCAGGACTAAACTAAGACTAAAGCAGGACTACACCAGGTCTAAACCAGGACTACATCAGGTCTAAACCAGGACTACATCAGGTCTAAACCAGGACTAAACTAAGACTAAACCAGGACTATATCAGGTCTAAACCAGGACTAAACTAAAACTAAACCAGGACTACATCAGGTCTAAACCAGGACTCCATCAGGTCTAAACCAGGACTACATCAGGTCTAAACCAGGACTAAACTAAAACTAAACCAGGACTACATCAGGTCTAAACCAGGACTACACCAGGTCTAAACCAGGACTACACCAGGTCTAAACCAGGACTACATCAGGTCTAAACCAGGACTACATCAGGTCTAAACCAGGACTAAACTAAGACTAAACCAGGACTACATCAGGTCTAAACCAGGACTAAACTAAGACTAAACCAGGACTACATCAGGTCTAAACCAGGACTACATCAGGTCTAAACCAGGACTACATCAGGTCTAAACCAAGACTACATCAGGTCTAAACCAGGACTACATCAGGTCTAAACCAGGACTAAACTAAAACTAAACCAGGACTACATCAGGTCTAAACCAGGACTCCATCAGGTCTAAACCAGGACTACATCAGGTCTAAACCAGGACTACATCAGGTCTAAACCAGGACTAAACTAAAACTAAACCAGGACTACATCAGGTCTAAACCAGGACTACACCAGGTCTAAACCAGGACTACACCAGGTCTAAACCAGGACTACATCAGGTCTAAACCAGGTCTACATCAGGTCTAAACCAGGACTAAACTAAGACTAAACCAGGACTACATCAGGTCTAAACCAGGACTAAACTAAAACTAAACCAGGACTACATCAGGTCTAAACCAGGACTACATCAGGTCTAAACCAGGACTACATCAGGTCTAAACCAGGACTACATCAGGTCTAAACCAAGACTACATCAGGTCTAAACCAGGACTACATCAGGTCTAAACCAAGACTACATCAGGTCTAAACCAGGACTACATCAGGTCTAAACCAGGACTACACCAGGTCTAAACCAGGACTACACCAGGTCTAAACCAGGACTACATTAGGTCTAAACCAGGACTATCACAATTTTTGACTAATCTGATCCCTGCCAACAGTAAAGAGGAGCATAAATTGTCTTTTGTTTAGCCAAAATACAGAAAAGAAGTCCCTTGGATTATGACTGATGCGAGAATGCTCGATGTCACATGTTCTTTTCACAGTTTTATTTATACCAACCATTCCGACCCGTGTGTCTCAGTTTAGAGTTTTGAAAATCTGCTCCCCCTATGATTTCTTTGGTTTGAATAGTCCAGGATGTGGCATTAAGCTGATCTGTCTTGTATTTATTCAACTACAGGTGTTATTTCTTGCTCAAAAACATCTGGTCTTACTGTGAGTGGGGTCGCCTTTCCACAAATCTAACCTGTAATTTGGCTTGCAAGTCTCCATGGAGATTCTGATTCGGCCCACATATATCCGTCTGTCTCTAGCTCGTGGACCCAATTCATAACATGTGGATTTGTGTTTTGCATATTTCTTTCAAACACGGTGAACCTCCCATAGAGTTTCCCATCTGAAACTTTGGCAGAATTAAACCCGCCTCTGTGCAGCAGAGAAACAAAATCACATCCAACATATCTGCTGAATGATGAACACAGACTCTGAAAATTGAGCACAAACGGTGCTTGATACACACACAGAATTGAATTAAGTCTCCATAGAAACGCACGAGGATGGAGCTGGATGTTATGGTGTTGTTTTTTTTTAATGCAAATCCACAGCTGTGCCACTGCAAGAAACAAGAAGGACTGTTCTACACAATATAGTTTTTTTTTTTCTTTTTTTTTTAAAGAGAGAGTGCATATTTGTAGAACACTTATCTAATGAACAAAAAATAAACATAAAAATAAACAAATATGCCAGAATTATCACGAAGACGACTTTACATCCTCTAAGACAATTTCATACAACAAACTGTCTGTGACAATTCACAGGACAAACATGGTAGAAACAGCACAATACGACACGATCCTGACATACAACACGGACATGTACACAGAAGCAGAACTTAGTGATCAGATCTGGTTTCTCTTCGTTTCAGATGGTTTTAAATGTACTGAATATGGTAGTCTCTTATTGCAGCTGGGATGTTCTTCCAGATTTCTGTCCATAACTGATAACTCCTGCAGACTGAATGTTGTGTGTCTGTAAGGAGTTACACAGATAACTCCTGCAGACTGAATGTTGTGCGTCTATAAGGAGTTACACAGATAACTCCTGCAGACTGAATGTTGTGCGTCTGTAAGGAGTTACACAGATAACTCCTGCAGACTGAATGTTGTGCGTCTATAAGGAGTTACACAGATAACTCCTGCAGACTGAATGTTGTGCGTCTGTAAGGAGTTACACAGATAACTCCTGCAGACTGAATGTTGTGCGTCTGTAAGGAGTTACACAGATAACTCCTGCAGACTGAATGTTGTGCGTCTATAAGGTGTTACACAGATAACTCCTGCAGACTGAATGTTGTGCGTCTGTAAGGAGTTACACAGATAACTCCTGCAGACTGAATGTTGTGCGTCTGTAAGGAGTTACACAGATAACTCCTGCAGACTGAATGTTGTGCGTCTGTAAGGAGTTACACAGATAACTCCTGCAGACTGAATGTTGTGCGTCTGTAAGGAGTTACACAGATAACTCCTGCAGACTGAATGTTGTGCGTCTATAAGGAGTTACACAGTCGCCTCTAGTAGAGGCTCTTGTAACCCCAACACTAGTGCTGGATTTGTGCAAAACTCCCCCAGAGGAGGTGGAGCAAGTCCATTTAAGACCTTATACACTGAGCAGGCTATAAAATTTCCAAAACTTAAGATATTATTTTTCTGTAGTATAAGTATGAGACATTGATGAAAAGATAAAGATTTTTTGTCAAGTGAGTGATGGTGGTCAGAGAGTCTGATGGTGCAGATCGGCAGCCGTGCTTCTGTCAGTCTGTCAGGGCAGCTGTGGCTACAACAGGAGTTTACACCAGCAGGTCTGGAGTGAGTGAAGAATGCTCTGTTCATAATGATGTGTAAAGCGTCTTTGGGGACATGTGTCTGTGAAAAGTGCTACAGAAATAAAGTTACCTAAACAAGACTTTGATGGACGTTTGGAAAAAAGCCTGCAGACATTTTCTTTAGTGTTCAGAAGAGACTTGACTTGGTCACACACTTGTCTACACAGGTGAGTGCTGATTCTCTGAGGCTTCCATGACACTTTGCTTTAGTAAAAATGGCTGTATCATCTGCACACAACACAATATTAAGGCTTGTACAAGGATTCGGCAGATCATTAATATATAATAAAAATAAAATAGGTCCAAGTATGGAGCCTTGTGGTACTCCAACCTGACAATGGAAATACGGGGATTGAATATTGTTGACGGACACACAATGGGTTTGAGTATATGGAGTACTGAAAATAGGAAAATAATAATTCCAAACACAAAATCCTGAGAGTTTGAGGTAAAGGGAGGCACTAGCTCACTTTTCTTGGTTGGCCCAAGTCCCGGGCCCTAAACATGGTCACCTGCTTAAGTGAAGGGGTCGGGCACATGTCTCTGGATTAGCCTTTAGCAGCTCAGTCTGATGGCTCTCCTGCCCACTGATCGAGGGCAGAAAGTTGTTTTAAAGACAACTGAAGGATTTGGAGTTCATGACCTGCAGATATTGAATGGGCCGTTTGTGGCTGCAGGTGCCATCAGCGTCCCTTGTGCTGTTGCTCTGCAGGCGTGAACTCAGACTGGACCAGACTTTCATGAATTTGTGAAAGTTTTCCAAGTGTCATTTTTCCAGGCGAGTCGTGGTGGTGCTTGTATTTCCAGAGGATACAGAGCCTGTCTCTGCAGAGCTAATGCTAATACACTACTGCGGTGTTGTTTTTGTTTTGAGTGTTACCAGAATGTACCAGGGACTTTAAAGCAGTGGGGCATCATGGGGGACGTGGAGTGTCTCTGCTGTCCACTGTCGGTTCTCCTGTCTTTGCAAACGTTGTTGAGAGAGTGGAGAGCGTGTGATCTGCAGACATGTCATTCGGTTAAGTTTGTTCCTCTGACATAAACTCAAAACTATTATTTTGCCACAAAAACATGTTTAATACTGAAAAGAGACCACAGTGATATCGAGGCACTTTTGTTATTGTGATATCATCATTACATCCTTATGACACAGGCAGAGGGCTAGATAGACATAGATATAGATATAGATATAGATATAGATATAGATATAGATATAGATATAGATATAGATATAGATATAGGCAGATAGAAAAGTAAAAGCACAGTGAAACGTTTTTCTAAATTCCACATTTGGTTGTGGTGCACTGTGGGTTTAATGATTTCTTGCCAGGACTTGTCTTGGGGTCAAATAAATAAGATTAAATTTTGATTCAGATTCTGTCCAGAGACCTGAAGCCATCATCATTTATTCTGAATTTTGCCGAGTTTCTTTTCCTTGTGTAAAATCTCAGCAGGAGCTTTAGGCTAAAGCGAGTTTCACTTTGTGCCCAGCTCTGCTCTCTGGCCCCATTCTTCTATTTTATCTGTAATAATTCACGTTGGCCTTTTCTCTGCGCCGCACCAAAGCTCATTCTGACACTGTATCAATTATTGGAGGATGTGTCCAGTGCACTCGGGCACCCAGAGACCTAGAGGCACAAACTAACTCAAAGACGGCAGCACAGGCGGCCATCTTGGGAGTGGCGGTGCTAAAGGGCTAGCATCAGCAGAAGCTCTCATCTCATCTCCTGTCTCCTCCTCCCTTTGTCTCCTCCTCTTCTGTTCTCAAGCTCTGCTTCCTAAGCTTCATTTTCTGATTATGTCCTCACCTCCTTTTTGTCTTCTTCTCTTTGCTTAGTTAATTGGCAGACTCCTCCCCCTCTCTCCTCTCCTTTCCTCTCTTCTCCTCTCCTCTCCTCTCTCCTTCCCGCTTTTATCATTCACTTGTGTATGATTAATCCTCTCTTCTCCCCTCTCTCCTTTCTCCTTTTCTCCTATTTCCTTGTCTCCTCACCCCCTCTCTCTCCTTCATTGTGTTGGTACATGTGACTGCCAGCCTCTCTCCTCTCTCTCTCCTCCCTCCTCCCTCTCTTCCTCGGTTGTGTTGCTTCTATGTGTTTGCCTCCCTCTCCTCTCTCCCTTTCATGTCCTCCTCTCCCTCTTTCCACTCTCCCGTTCATGTCCTCCTCTCCCTCTTTCCACTCTCTCTTTCATGTCCTCCTCTCCCTCTTTCCACTCTCCCTTTCATGTCCTCCTCTCCCTCTTTCCACTCTTCCTCTCCGCCCTCTCTCCTCATAGTGTTTCTTCCATGTGATTCTCTCTCCATCTCTCCTTTCATGTGACTGCCTCCCTCTCCTCTTTCTCTCTTTCCTTCTATGTGATTGCCACCCTTTCCTGTCTCTCTCCTCTTCTCTCCTCTCCCTCTCTTCTTCTCTTCCTGTCTCACTCTTTCTTCTCCATGTGACTGCCATCCTCCCCGGTCCTCCCTCTCCTTCCACTCCCCTCTCTCCCCTCCTCTCTTCCTCTCCCACCCTCTCTCCTCATGGTGTTTCTTCCATGTGATTCCTAACCTTTTGTCTCTCTCTTCCTCTTCTCTTCCTGCCTTTCTCTCTCTTCTCCATGTGACTGACTCCTCTCTCTCTCCTCCTCCTCCTCTCCTCTTCCTCTCTCCTCTCCATGTGATTACCAGCCTGCCCCCTCTCTTTTGCCTCCTCTCCTTCTCCTATCCTCCTCCTCTCCATCTCTATGTGTCTGCCAGCCTCTCCTCTCTCTTTTACTTCCTCTACCTCTCCTCCTCCTCTCCCTCTCTATGTGTCTGCCAGCCTCTCCTCTCTCTCCTCCTCCACTCACTCTCTCTTCTCCTTATGATTGCCAGCCTCTCCTCCTTTCTTTCTCCCTTCCTCCTCCTCTCCCCCCTCTCTCCTCCTCCTCCTCCTCTCCCTCTCTCCTCTCCATGTGATTGCCAGGCTGTCCTCTCTCTCCTCCTCCTCCTCTCTTCTCCTCCTCTCCATTGCCCGCCTCCTCTCTCCCTCTCTCCTCCTCTCCTCTGCTCCATTTCCAGGCTGTGTGCAGCAGACAGTTCCTTTGGATCCTTGGGCGGTGACACTGTATAAATGAATAAATAAACCAGACGAAGCCACAACCAGAGCGGAGCAGAGACGACAGCGCTGTCACTCCAAACCCACACTCCAAAAGCCTCCGCGCTTTATTACAGGCACTTTTTAACATACAAACTGTAGGATTGTGGGTGATGTAGTCCCCTGGCTATTCACTGACACAATGCAGAAGATGTGAGTCTGGTCACAGAGTTCAGATGGGCGTGATTGACGGGTGGATTAGCCATTATTGATTGGTCGAAGCAGCAGTTGCCGGGGCGATCCAGACTGATCGCTCTCTATTTTTATACAGAGAATCAGTTCCCACACCCTCTGTCGCACCTCCAGCCTGAATCAAACTATCGTCCAATCAGATTTGTTTATTTCAGTGGTGCAAGTCATTAAAGCTGCATTGTGTAACTTCTCTAGTGGAGGGTCCATCCTGTGTTATTGCTTTGTCTGGAATGTTTCACAGTATGGTATTAAACCTTTCTACTCTCATGGAGACCAAACCAGACCAAGTTACAGGTCAGATCTGTGGAGAGGCGATCCTGCACGGGTTTGGGTCCGCGCGGATACTCGACGGGTGATCCGCAAATTTGAATGAAACGGGTGAAACATGTTGTGCTGTGTCGGATGTGGGTTCAGGTTGGACGCAGGAGAGCGCGGGTCTAATCTGTGCTTTACAAAACATCCTGTGTGAACAAAAAACAGAGCTGTACTCGAGTGAAATGCAAAAATACCATTGTTTTTGCAAGATGATTCAATGTAAAATCCTTATGTTTTTGCTGCACGTGCCCATTCCCACAAATCTCTGCTACTTTCATTTTCAGACCACTCATGGGAGATGTCCTGCAATTCAAAATGACTCCCGAGGAGCTGAAAAGAAAATGAGCAAGTGTCCAAAGCTGTGGCTCTTTTTTGGCTCTCGAACTGATTTTCATTCGAGTGCAGTTCGGGTGTTGGTATGGATTTATAGCAGGTCGGATCGGGTGTGAAATTTTATTTCAATTCTTCCGGAAAATGACCCGTTTCCCGGGTGCAGATTGAGGGATGATGGGTACAGGCAGGTGCGGTTTGTCAAAATCAGACCCATGCAGGACTTTTACCCCGCTCACAGTCAGAATGTCTGTTTTTCTAGGTATTGTTGAGCTATAAAACCACCTGTAATTGAATGTATGTAAAGTAAAGCAGCTTAATGTCACACTGTGGAACATTTGAAGCAGAACAGTGGCATATCCGCAGAAACAAGCCCCCAACCAAAAAGTTCACCTTTAAACTGAAGCGTTCTTTTGGTTGGTGTTTCTCCCACCCACAGAGCACCCATGGGTCCTGCTCTCCTCCTTTAAAACCCTGTCTGATCAGATGGCTTTTATTAGTGAAACAATGCTGACACATCACACTCTCCTCCACTCCACTGCTCCAGCTCCACAAATGCACAGAGGAGAAGAGACTCAAACACACCGCACACAAGAAAGAGAAAAGAAATTCACATTCAATTCACAGAACGGCTTGACTTTAAGGTACACTGTGTAACTTTTCTAATGGAGGGGCCGCCAACTACTTGTCTCTATGGATATGCCACTGCTTTGCTTCAAATGTTCCACAGTATGGCTTTAAACAACTCTACTTTACATTTATTCAATTACAGGAGGTTTTAGAGCTCAAAAATACCTAGAAAAACATTGTGACTGTGAGTGGGGTCGCCTCTCCACAGATCTGACCTGGAACTTGGTCTGGTTTGGTCTCCATGAAGATAAAAAAGTTTAATGAGTTTTACTGAGAAACATTCCAGACAAAGCAATAGCATCTCCATGGAGAAAAGCTTGGAGACAGAGAGTTAAACCCTCACTTTGGATGGTTTGTGTGGAATATTACAGCCAAATGAACATTGTCATGGAAACAAGCAGCAGAGGCTCTCCTCCAGACTAAATAAGAGTCAGGTTTGTGGAGATGCAAGTCTACAGAAATGACAGTCTTTCAGTGCAGTAAACTCAACCAAATGGCTTGAAGAGTATTTATCTTGGGTTGAGTATATACAGGTTCTTACGATGTCTTAAAAAGTCTTAAAAGCATTGAATTTATGAATTTGGAAATAATACCTTAAAAAGACCTGAAAAAGTCTTGCATTTTTATATCTGGGTCTTCTCCATATCACATTTCTCCTCAAAAGTTTATTTTGTCAACCATCATTATTTGGTTAAATAAAGAGCGGTGAAACCAATAACTGAGAATGCAATGCAGCCCCAGGTCAAAATACTCTGAACACTACTCCCCAGATTCCTTTGTTTAGAGAATTTAATTTTTTCTTTGCCAGTAAGTCTGAAACAGAGCTGAAATAGGCTGCGAAATAGGGATTAAGTTTTTCTATAAAATGTCTTAAAAAGGTCTTGAATTTAACTTGAAGAAACCTGTAGGAACCCTGTATACATTTAATCAAACTAAATATAATGATCATAAAACAAGTCATATTTGAACACTTACATTCTTCTTTATTCAAAGCTGCACTATGACCCGGTAGACAAAGCTGCATACAAGTATTTTTAAAGGTGCCAATTTACACCAGAGACAAAGAGCTGCTCCTGCGACGCCAGCCTCTTTATATTCTCACGTTTAAACACCAAACCGTGATAACAGGCCGTATCTGCGCTGCTTGCATTAATTAAGCTACTCACCATTTAACTTTGGTTGTTGACGCTCCTTTCCCTTCCCCTCTTGTAAAGTTGCTCTTTCACCTTGTAAAGTGTTTTATATTTATCTTTCGGTAAACTTTCCGTAGGCCATCACGAACCCGAACCCGACTGTAGTGGTTTTAGAGAATGTATTTTGAAAGGACATCGGAAGTTTATTTTGATACCACATGCTTATTTCCTGCCTGGAGACGCTCAGTTGAAGCAGAAAAATTAGAACTCTAACCTGATTTGAGCCTGCCTAATGTACTCACCCCTGCTGGACATTACCATTGCCGGTATATATTGTACAAACCATATTAAATGAAAAGCAATACCTCCTTTTATTACTGCTTTGGTGTAAATTGGGGGTAACGCCAAAGCAAACTCCTACTTTTTCCCCCTAGAATTTAGTTGACTGAAAATGTCACTAAATTTTAGTGACATTTTCAGGTGGTGGAGTTGGTTGCTACATTCATATAGTTTTAAAAAGCACAACAATATGAAGTAATCCAAAGTATTCCAAGTAATTTCAAGAATTTCAAAAAGTTTCAATCCAAATAATGAAGTAATATTACTTGGTGATTTTAATGTAAACTGGATGGTTAAATCTGACAGGAAACAACTAAAAGAAGTTACAGCAAAACATGACTTTACGCAACTTATAAAAGGCCCAACTCGTATCACTAAAACATCTCAGACAGCTATTGATTTGATTTTCACTCATAAACCAGACAGAGCATTAAAAACATATAATCTGGTTTGTGGTCTCTCAGATCACAACATGATCCTAATCTTCAGGAAACTAACCAAAAAGCATCTAAATGAGTACAGAAACCAGAAGAGAGGTTAAAGATCCCCCCAAAAGACCAAACTGCATTTGAAAATGAATTGAAAAATACAGATTGGGATGAAATGATACAACAAAGTCAAATGAATGACAGTTGTGATTTATTCATGACTAAAATGCATAAAACTTTTGAACAAGTATTTAAAACAATGTAAAAGACCACAAAGAAAAGTGCCACTTCCATGGGCGAATGATGCAATACGACAGCTGATGAAAAAGAGAGCCCTTGCTCTTAAAACCTTTTATAAAACCAACTACAATACAGATTCACTTTTATTTAAAAAACTGAGGAATCAAGTTGTGAATGAACTGCGTTTCTCAAGATCCGACTATTATATCAAAATGTTTACTGAAGCTAGTGGAAATAGTAAGTTAATATGGAAGCAAATTAATAATCTAACCAAATTCAATGTTAATAAAAACCACAAATATGAATTAAAAATAGGAGATCATATTTCGGATCCTGCCAAAGTTGCTAATACATTTAACAGTTTTTTCATCCAATCAGTGCAGGATCTTGCCTCCAAATTTGCAGAAGATGAAATTAACAGAAGCCATTTAAATACAACTTACGAAACAAATGAAAATTCTTTTGTTATCACTGAAGTTCACTCAACATCTGTCCTAAAGGCAATTTCCAACTTAAATACTACTCTTTCTAGAGACACATACAATATGGATGTTGCTTTTCTAAAACAATATGCTGAAGTGCTGATCCAGCCCTTGACCCACATTATAAATACATCAATTAGAACTGGAACATTTCCAAATATATGGAAGAAAACACTGGTAAGGCCTATTTTTAAGTCTGGGAATACTGCAGATGCCAGCAACTATAGACCAATAAGTTTAGTTCCTGTAATGTCTAAAATACTGGAACGAATTGTTTCAGAACAATTAATTGACCACTTAGAAACTTTTCATTATTTAAACCCACAACAGTATAGTTTTAGGCAGAACTATTCAACCGAATCTGCCATCTGCTCACTTTTGGAGAATATCGTTCACCCACTTGATAAGAGTAATATGGTGGGTGCAGTGTTTCTGGACTTAAAAAAGGCCTTCGATACAGTAAATTATAATCTTCTTTCAAACTGTCTTCTTTTAATTTTTCAAAGCAAGCACTTATATGGTTTAAATCTTATTTGCATGGTCGAGAACAATGTGTGGTCATTGACAATGTAAAGTCTGCCTCATGTGAAATTAAGACAGGCATTCCCCAGGGTACAATCCTGGGGCCAGTCCTTTTTTGTCTTTATGTGAATGACCTGCCTGAAGTGTGTCCTGAGGTGGGCCTTCAGATGTACGCCGATGACACAGTGGTTTATGTGTCTGGCAAAACCCCGGCTGTCATCGGTGCTAAATTAACCCAAAGTCTGGAGAAAGTGTCAGATTGACTAAAAAAATCATGCCTGACACTAAACACAAAGAAAACTAAATCCATATGCTTCTCTATAAAAAGGACACAATCAGAAAACAAACTAAACATCACTATGAACAATGAACTCATAGAACAGGTAGAGCAAGAGAAATACCTCGGTGTGATACTAGACGCTCAATTAAATTTTAAAAAGCATGTCAAAAATATATCATCAAAAATGAAAGCAAGCATTAACTGCTTCAAAATTATTAGAGACTGTTTGTCTTTTGAAAGCGCCTGTGTCTTTGTTAATTCAATTATTCTTTCTCAACTGTCGTACTGCACTACTGTTTGGTCTCAAACCAACCCAACCACTCTAAAGCCTCTCGAATGACTTTATAACCGTGTTTATAAAATTTTAGACAAAAAGCCAGTCAGATTTCATCACTGTCTAATTTTATCCAAATATAAGATATTAAATTTTAATTTTTTTTGCAATTTTAGCTATGTAAAGCTTGTATTTAAATGTTTGAATAGACTTGCACCTGAACCTCTCAGCAGATGTGTAAATAGACTCTCGACAAGGTCCACAAGAGCCACCACACATGGGGACTGCAGAGTTCCCTTTTGCAAGACCTCATTTGCACAGACTGTATTTTCAGTGAAAGGAGCAAACCTTTGGAACTCTGCTGCTCATATAAAAACTATAACCAGACTCGCCACCTTTAAGAAACAGACTAAGTCCTGGTTTATTCAGCAGCAGCAGTGTGATCATGTGTAACTGCATGTATGTTTGTGTGTGTTTGTGAAGGGAATGACCTCTATAATGTGATATTGTTGTCTTATCTTATCCATTTCTTCTATTCTCAGTATTGATAAACCATTATCAACACATTTTTTCACTTACTGAAATCTGTTTAAAAGCCCTCCTAGGGACTGGTGTTACGAATTAGCCATTGGCTAAAACACTGTGGTACCTGCATCAGATGTTAATCTATGTTTGTTGTATCTGTCCCTATCAAATAAACAATAAAATAAATAAAAGTATTCAGATTACATTACTCACATTAAGTAATTTAATGGATTATGTTACAAACTACATTTTGGGGTATGTAATCTGTAATCTGTAGGGGAATACATTTTAAAAGTCACCTTCCCAACACTGTCAACAGAATTATCAAATGTGTTAGAATGAAACAGAAAATATCATTTTTAAAGCGGAAAATCATTGGCCCTGTATACGGTGCACATTTTGAACTGAGGCATTTGAATAGGTGTAACCGCGCTGAATTTGGCTGTGCAAAAGCTCAGCTTGGTTGCAGGAGTAACCCATCTGTGTTCATCTTTGACTGTCGTATAGTCTATCTGCGTTGTGTTGTGAACAAAAAGGCCAGGACACGGTGCTGTCTTTTGTGGTTTTAATCTGCATGAAACAAAATATGTACTGGTCAGGATACCACAGCTCATCACAGCGAGCAGCTCTACAAGGAGAGCAAGTCACATTAGCACCTAAAAGTTAGCTTCTGTCACGACATGTGTAACGGTTCCTTACTGTGTAATAATTCATACATTGTACAAAATGTGATCTCATAAATGTCCCAGTTGACATAAATAAGGTGTACAATTAAGTTGTGATTATATAATGAATAATTAAACAGACAGACTTTTACAGACAGAGCTAAAATCTGTGACCCACCTCGTGCCCGTCTCCCATGAACTGGCAACGTGCTCAAAAAGCCAGGGGCACTTATCACTACCAGTCATCACAAGAGGGCGCTACTCAACCAAAATGCATTATCTTAATAAGTAATGACAAGTGGAATCTAACACAATGTAATCTCCGTTACATAGGCCTACATGTAAATCGTTGGATTCAATTCATCCATCCATCTTCTCCCGCTTAATCCAGCTGGGTCGCGGGGCCAGTTTTGCTGCCCAATCCTCATAGCACCTGACCCCCCCTATGAACCCCTCTGCAGGTGGTGAGCCCACAGGAGGGTGGACATTATGGTCCTTGATGTTAGTTCATAGGGATCCAGGCATGTTTTAGGTTGATGGGGGAAACCGGAGTACCCGGAGGAAACCCATCCAGAGGGAAGGAACATGCAAACTCCACACAGAAAGGCCCAGGCAACCCGGGGTTCGAACCCACAACCTTCTTGCTGTGAGGCCTGAGTGTTGCCACTCAGCCACCGTGCCGGATTCAATTCAATTCAATTCAATTCAATTCAATTTATTTTTGTAGCGCCCAAAATGACAGTAGCCTCTAAGGGCGTTCCAAGATTCTGATGAGTAAAACATACACACAGACATATCAAAACAGGAATAAACAACATTCATGTAAAGGTGTGTGGCCACACCGGCTCGTCAAAGCCTGATCCTGTCAGATCTCAGAAGCTCAGCAGGGCCTGGTTAGTACTTGGATGGGAGACCACTGGGAATTCCAGGTGCCACAGGGGGGCGCCAGTTGCAAAAACTGTCATAGTGTCCTTAGGTAAAGCACATCACCCACATTGCCTAGTATGAAAGTGGTGTGTGCGTGAATGTTGGTGGTGGTCAGAGGGGCCGATGGCGCAGATTGGAGCCTCACTTCCGTCAGTCTGCCCCAGGGCAGCTGTGGCTACAATAGTAGTTTACCACCACCGGGTCTGGAGTGAATGAATAATGCTCTGTAAAGCGTCTTTGAGTGTCCTGAAAAGCGCTATATAAAACTGATGCATTATTATTATTATTATTATTATTAAAGCAGCAAATGAAACATCGTCCTTGCAGGATGCTGCAAGTTATTTTTGGCTTATTTGCTGGGTTGATGTAGTCATACCACAACACTCCATCTGCTCCTAGTCCGGCCTTTCCATCAAATTTTAAAACCCTTTGTGGCCCTCGAGCCACAAAGTTTGCCCACCCCTGCACTAAAACATCTTCTGGTACTGGGTTGTATTTTGGAGGACAGTTTTCTTGCTTCATTGACTAAAAGCTTAGAATCACCGAAGTCTCAAATAATAACTGCAAGTAAATGACTCAAATTAAGTGTAATATTCAAGCTTTTTACACTCATTTATGCAGATAGTCCATTTTTGCTGCATTCGCTCCATTTGAGGTGGTTTTCGTGACGTTTAAGCAGCATTTTTTTTGCTTGTATTGATCTGATAGAGCCCAATTTTCTTTTTCTCCATCCTCCAGCTCCTTTGCTCCTCCCTTCAGACTAAGTCTTCTTTCTTCAGTTGAATCTTTCACTGTGAAGGAGAGAAAAAAGAAAGAAAAGAAATGAAATATTGACCCTTACTTTATGTCACCAAAATATTAAGCAACATTATAACATAGATCAGAGAATATGACTGTAATATGAGCCCTTTAAACTGGCAATAGGGCCGAGTTTAAACAACGTATCTTAAGCAAAATGGACTCTTATGAGCTTTTACTCATGCTATAATGTTGTTTCTTCCTCACACATGTTTGAGTAATTTTTTTATATCTGTCTACAGCTCCAAAGCTCAAAATGCTCTGTTCCACTGTGTGATGTCATGAAGTGGTAGTTTTGAAGTTAACAGTTTCTTTTACTTTTTAGTAAAAATAGGCAATTCCAGGGCTAAAAGTATCCAAATGATTCTAGTGAAGATGTGTGGAGTTTAAAAACACAATGGAGCCCTTCTTGTATTACCGTGACATCACAAGGTGGAACAGGGTGTTGTCTGTTTGAGAGAGAACCTATATCTGCAGGTTTGTGTGTTAAACTTGTGGATGAGACAAAATACAACTCTAGGTCTGTTTGTGATGAGGAAACTACATTAGAACAGAGATCAGAAAATAGTGTCATATGGACTCTATAAACTCGTAATATGGCTGAAAGTTTGATGAAAAGTATGCAGTTTCTTCTATTGTGTGTAAAATGTTGAAGAAAACTGACATCAGCTTCTAAACTAACACAAAATTCCCATATTTATTTCTCAACACCTTAAAGCCTCGGGCCACTCGTTTGAGGACAGTGAGGCACAGATCTGAGCCAGAGAGAAGTGGTTTGAGAGGGGAGTTAAAGAGGCTGTTTTTGTAAAAAAAAAAAAAAAAAAAAGAGAATGCTGCTTTAAACAGAAATGGAGGACAGACACCATCTGTCTCCTGTTTATAATTCCGTCATCAAGCCTAAAGCAAAACAAATGAAAACAGTAGGTGTAGCTTGGTCAGGCCCAGAGGTGTGAACACCCCCCTGATGGCCTGGTAGGATTCTGCTAATATGACCCCACACTCAGGGTCATTTTAATAGGCAAAAACTGTAAACAAGTAGGGTGTTAGTTTCAGAGTAATTCCTCATATCTAACTCCTCCCCCTGACGGACAGATAAGTCCGTGTCCTCCAGCATCTGACCAGAACTGAAGAAGCAGCTTGGATGAACTGCCAAACGTATTTGATACTTTTGTCCAGCTGACAAACTGAATTCTCTCCTTTGCCGTGGATTCTACCTGGACGACTGAAGGATTTAATACGTTTTTCTAAAATGATTTCTTTGTGTGGAGAGATTCAGACTTTACTGTAGCCAGCAATGATGGAGCATAACAAAGTAAACACTGATTGGATGATAATGTAGGAAAAGTGGATTCTGTTTACTTTTCCTTCACTACTTTTGAGAACAGGTCTCTGTACTTTCTACTGCACTGATTCACTAGTTTCTGATAAACAAAAGAATTGAAGTAAAAATCACCACATATGAAGCTTTAGGAGACCTCAAAATCTGCACAAAGTACTTTTTACTCTTAGTACATTTTTAAACAGGTACTAATCTTTTTACTTAAGTGTGATACTTTATCCTTTGACTTACTTTTGCTGAGTTTTTTTTATTCCGGGAACTGAACTTTTTAGTAAAGTGCATGTGACAGCTTTTTATGATTGTCTAATTTGTACTTAATTTGGTGGGATAAAACCTCTTGTGAATATAAATGACTGATGTCTTATACGAATCAAGAAGAAAATTTGCGAAGAAAAGTTGAAAAATATGTTGAAAATTACAGGAAGTACAAAGAGAGGAAGAATTCTATCTAAACGACCGTCACAATTTACTCGCAAGAAACACATTTTTCAGTTACTTTAAACATGACTTCCACAAAATAAAGGTATTTTCTTGTGTTTTTATTTATCAAATTCTAATTTCTGTCCACATTACAGTAGTTTTGACCCAATGTACATTACGGTTGCTCAGTTATGGAATTCCCTAGTGAAATGTGAAACCTAAAAAATGGCCAAATTGGGAAAAGAAATGTGAAATCTTAAATATCTTAACCATGTTTTGGTGAAATGTGTAGTCCAACTGATCATAAGCACTTTAAACAACAACAGTTTGTACTTCTTCCAGCACTGCTCTCTCTGTATGTTTTCAGAGTATTTTTTTCTTAGATTAACCCATAAAATAAATAGAAATCTGTCTTGTTATCTTTGATTTGTTACTAAAAGTAAACATATCTTTATCACTTTGACTGTACGCCGATCTGCCTCATGGTTTTCCCCGCCCCACACCCACACACACTATTCACATGTCCAGTGTACATGGAAAATGCACATTTCACTGCAAATCATTCCAAACATGCACAAACACACATGGTCCCTGGAGTGGACATATTTAAATTCCGTAGCGTTTTTTCTCCTTCCGTTTTTCTTTGAAGCTGATTGCTCGTTGCCATGGCGGAGGAGGTACGCAGCTATTAGCATAAGCCTAGCCTAGCCAACGGTGCGTGGGCGTCCGAACGGTAAACAATCCAGTGATCTACGAGCGCGCCACGTCCTGATGGATGCTAATGACAGCGGAGGGGCGAGTGTAGCAGGCTGGCATCAAGAGGCTGTCGTGTAGCGCCTTTGTTTTCCTGTAATTAAAGATGATACATTTTCTATAGTGATCAGTGGGGGGCCATCGCAGCACAATAACACAGCCTGATGTCGTGTTCATGCTCACTAACCCAACGCTTTCACAGGAAGAAGCTTCATATATTCTGGGTTTACAGCATTTGGCAGTTTACACAAGAATTTACACTGCACAGAGTCAAATCATGCAAAGTTAAAGGTCCTGGATAACACAAAACTGACCCCTGTGAGCTTTAGGCCATGTTCTAATGTTACCTCCTCAAAAACTCTCCTCCATCAAAGAAGCTTAACAAATCCAGGTTTACCCTGAAATCCTGAGCTGAATCTAGGCTCATCTTTAGCCTGCCTCAAGTCGTTCCATGACAGAAATAAGCTCCGATCTGACCAAAGCTAAACTCAGGCCTGGAGTTTCAGCTGTGCTTTGAGCTCATGGTGACTCTGGGAAGGCCACAGCAACAGAGCAACAACATCACAGAAAAAATGAGATGCTTTTTATGATCAGAGTAAATGCGAGAGGAGCCACAGCGCCATCTGCAGAGTTTGATTTGGGCCACAGAACTTTTTTAGTCGTTCTATAAAAGTTACTTTTTCATTGTATCAGACAGACAGGTGTTCTGACCCAGGTGTGAGTGCTTCTTTAGACATTCTTGGAGACGGAGATAAAATAATCTAGACAGTTCATCTGGTCCTGACCAGGTTTGTTTCTGAGTGTTTGTTACTGCGGCAACTCAGCACCACCTCTGGTTTCACTTTGATGGGACTGAACTGAGGCTTTGATAAGCCTGGATTGCCCAAATAAGTCAGGCTTTTACTTCAGCTCGCTTCATGGAACACCCCCTGGAGCTGTGTTTTGTTTCATTCACACATGTTTGTGTAATCCTTTATTCGTCTGTCTACATCTGCAAAGCTCCAAATGCTCTGTTCCACCTTGTGATGTCATGAAGTGGTAATTTCCATGTTAGCAGCTACCTTTTATCTTTTGTTCAGTAGAGATCGGCATGGATGAGTATGGAGTTTAAAAACACACAGGACTCCTATATTATTTTTAACAGAACTAGTTCATTTTAAACAGTTTGCAGAGGTCTAAAGTTATTCCTCACTTACCTTATGCATATTATATAATTACAGTATTCACTGCGAAGAGTTTAAGAGCTTTGCCACCACACCAAAGCTACTAATAACTAGCACACTTCCTGATTACCAGACAATAAAAGTAAAGAAGTAATGGGTGATTTAAAAACTTTTCCTCATCAAAAACATGAGTGAAGAGGTTTTAGATCATGGTCATTAGTGTTTGAGTAATTTAGTGATCTCTCGTTGCCCCTGTTCAAACCCTCCTTACAGTTTGCTGTAAGATTCTATCCAAGGCTCCGCCCACAGGCCTCATGCTCCCACAATTCTCCATAAACATACAAAAAACTGTATTACAGAAACGTGACAAACCTGATGTGATGTGTGGTAGTTTGGTGCACGCTGATTGTTTTGTGACAGTGTGACTTAGCTCACGGAGCAGAGGGAGGAGGGTCTCAGAACGTCAAAAACAAAACTGAAACTTAATACAGTGTTTTCAGCGAATAAGACATTTTCAAAACAGTAAAAGGTAACATGATGATCTAAATATGTTCTGTTTTAGCAGTTAATACCACGCAGAAGTTAAATGCCCCTCTTGAAAACATGATTCCAGTAAAAGCCCCTTCTTTCTCTTCCTAATCCTTTTCCAAAGACTCGGACTAATCTTTTGGCGGCCGTTGTGGTTTGAGTGTGATTGTGTTGTCTCACGCTGTTCATTGCATATTTCCAGGTTTGACTGACAGCTGGTTGTTCACAGGACTTCAGTGTATTTGGATCTGACCCCGTTTGTCTCCACCCACAGCTCTGGACTCCGCCCCCTCTCACCATCTCGCCAATGCCATGAGCACCTCTGCTACCTCCCCCTCTCCCCCCTCACTCCAAACACACAGCCGCGGTTGTGTTTCCCTCCACAATGATCTGAACTCCTGATGTCAATAAGAATTTTAAGAACACTAACTTAAACTAGTTTCAGAGTTTTGTCATTTTAAAAAGACAATCACTACAGACACTCAGAATCGTTGCAGGTCTTAGGTTCAAAACAAGACTAAATCCGTGGCAGCAAACTCCGCTCAGTCAAGAAGCAATTTGAAAGGAGAAGAGTTGAAAAATATGCTGAAAATTACAGGAAGTCGAGAGTTCCACTCTGATGACAACACACTGGGGAGAATTCTGTCCAAAAGTTTGGCCAAGTTTACACAATAGCACATGTTTCAGATACTTTAAACCTGATTTCAACCAAATACATCTGTTTTAATTTGCCAAAAAACAATAATTTCTGTGTGTATTAGAGGAGTTTTCACCCAGTCTACATTTCGGGTAACACTTATGGAATCCCCCAGTGTGATGCCATGAGTCAAATTTTAAAGCCAAAGTTGGATATTTATTTTTACATTTTTAGCTAAATCTTTTGTTACCCTTCAATTGGTTAAAAGATAAACCATCTCAAACTCTTTACCAATTAAATGGATTTGGTCACTTTAAAAGAGGACATATAGAAAAAAAACAAAACAAACATTATTTTCAATCACATTTTCAATTTTCAATCAGATTTCTTATTTTGTTAATAGATAAAATAGATTTACTTATACGACTTCAATGGGAAACACAACTGTCTCTTCTGTAGCTGTTCTTAAGTCTGTCCCAATAACATCTCTGTTCCTCTACTGCTGTCCCGGTTATCCCTCCATCTTTCTCTCCATCCGTCCATCCATCTCTCCGTCCTTAGGTGCCTCCTCCGCTGACTCTTTCGTTCTCTCTTTCCTCCTGAATAGGGATGTCATGATGCCAAATTCCAATATTTTTAATTAACGTGAGATTTTTCTATCATCCGTTACCGAGAGCGGTAAAGCTGCACTATGCTACTGCTAGTGAAGGCTTCAGCACCTGCTTGTTTCCATGGATA
Source organism: Odontamblyopus lacepedii (assembly GCA_034769755.1). Taxonomy (NCBI): domain Eukaryota; kingdom Metazoa; phylum Chordata; class Actinopteri; order Gobiiformes; family Gobiidae; genus Odontamblyopus; species Odontamblyopus lacepedii. Next base: position 6,386,167 of record CM068359.1, on the reverse strand, counting down.
TGTCGATGCTTTGCCTGGAATGTTCCTCAGTATGGCATTGTCTATCTCCATGGAGACAATCATGCAACTCCACCAGGCCAAGTATTTTTGATGTTTTTATTTTATATATATATATATATATATATATATATATATATATATATATATATATATATATTTATATATGTATATATGTATATATATATGTAAAATATATATGTGTGTATATATATATATATATATGTATATATATGTAAAATATATGTGTATATATATATATATATATATATATATATGTATATATATGTATATATATATATGTATATATATAAAACAATAGAACACCTGTAATTGAATGGATGCAAGATATAAGTATATAAGTGTAATACCACACTGCGGAACATTCCAGGCAAAGCAATAATGAGCAATAATGGACCAGAAAAGTTATGTAATGTACCTTTAAATCACACATTAATGCTTCTGGAGAGTTTGTGGGGACTTCTTTAACACTTTTCAGAACAAATATGTAACTGCGGATTATATATATTACTTTACATTCTAGACTAATCACTCACATCTCCATGAAAACAAGCATGTGTATGACCCCGCACCAGAAAAGTTACGTAGTACTGGTACTTTAACACCTTTCAAAACAAATACTTAACTAGAGACTATATAGATAAATTCAGATTAGAAGTTTAATACCATATCCCTGGCAAATCGTTAACATATCCATGGAAAGCATACATGGGACCACAATTCAGAAAAGTTCCATAGTGCCCTTTAAATCATATATTATTGCATCTATATAGTCTTAGGTACTTTTTTTAAACACTTTTTAAAACAAATCCTTCTAGATTAGTTTAGATTGCAGGTTTAATACCACACATTACTGGCACCACACTCCAGAAAAGTTCCATAGTGCACCTTTAAAACATATATTATTGTTTCTGTAGGTACATATTGGAACACATGCTTAACTTTAGACTATATAGATTAGTTTAGCCATACATTCTGAACTAAGCATTCACATCTCCATGGAAACAAGCATGTATAGGACCCCACTCCAGAAAAGCTCCATAGTGCACCTTTAAACCACATATTATTGCATCTATATAATCTGTGTAGGTAAAACAAATCCTTATAGATGAGTTTAGATTGCAAGTTTAATACCATACATTCCAGACTAAGCATTCACATCTCCATGGAAACAGGCATGTGTAGGGCCCCACTCCAGAAAAGTTCCATAGCGCAGCTATTTAATATTAATATTGTGGCTTCTTTAACAGTTTTAAAGCAAATACTTAACATGTCACCTTGACTTTTATCAAATCAAACGCCCGATAAAGTCCAGTTGATTTGTTAATGATTTAATGATGTAATTAATTTGACAAAAACAAATCAGTTCATCTTGGCATCCCTATAACTCCTGACTGACCCATTCTCCCCCTCTCCTCTCCTCCACCCCCTCCTCCTCCTCCTCCTGCCCCCACACAGGGCCCCGCGGCTCAGGCTGACCCCTCCAAAGTGAAGGCTGCCACTTCCAGCTCTTCCTCCTCCGCGCCCACCTCCTCGGAAAAGAAGAAGCACCAGCAGGAATCTCGCAAGGATAAGAAATAGGATTGGGAGTCGGGCTGGGGTAGGCTGCCCGCGCTCAGTCTGCTCTGGCCCTGGGAGGAGAGGGGGGAGATGGGGGGAAAGAGGAAGAAGGAGAGAGAGATGAGGGGAGGAGGAGGAGGCGAGGGTCCCGGGCGTGTGCTTATGACCATTGAGTTGGAGATGATCCGAAAAAATGGAGAATCAGACCAAGATGAGGCACAAACTCGGGGAAAGCGAAAAGAAGCAGAACCCAATCTCCTCTCTCACCTCGCTCACCTCCTCCATCTTAAATAAAGAACAAGAAAAACACACATGACATCACAGCTCTGTAGAAGCCACTTTGATACTTTGCAGCTGGGGGGTTCTACATGCGTGTGACAGAATGTTCGACAGTTCAGCAGGAACACAAGGGGCCGGAAAGTGCAAAACACATTCACATTTCACAACACACATTAACAAGTCTCAAAGCAAAATTACATTTAGAATATACATTTACATCTTGAAAACAAATTTACATGTGGCAAAAACACAAATACAAACCCCAGAAACACATTAACAAGACAGTTCTGGACAGAAAGGGAATGTTCTAAAAACAGGAGGTACGGGACAAGCAGGAAGTGGAAACCGATTATGTGAATGTAGGTACCACGTGGATTACATATTCAAAATTTCTGTCATCAACGTTCATTTGGAGTGAACAATGTTTTGTCTATTTTCCACGACTTTACACCTTTTGCTCAGCTTGTGGACAGTGTCTGGATCTTATAAAGGACGCAGAGCAGGCATGAAAGGACATTCCCTTTCCATCAAGAACGGTCTTGTTTGTGTGTTTTGTGTGTTTGTATTTGTGTTTTTGCCACATGTAAATTTGTCTTGGCGCTTGTACCAGTGTTTCATGTTTTGCACTCGCCTGCCACAGTGTCATGATGCACACGTTAGTGAATCCTGCCAGAAAGGTTTTAAGATAAGTCCGAAAACTCAAGAAAAAACACACAATGGATTTAAAGAGCACATTTTCAGGAGCGTTCATGGTCCTGTTTAGGAGTTTGATTTACAACTAAAATGTGAGAGTGACAGAGACTCGTTTAACAGAACAGATCAGCTCACTGTTGTAGTTCCAGCTAAAGCAGCTCTTTCCAGTGAAATCGTGTTAAAACAAAGCTCAGATTAAAGTCTAACTTGAGTCACAGAGCTGCAGACAGAGCAGTGCCTACAGTTAGCATCACACCCTCAGGGAATATGGATGCATCAGCTGCAAAGTATCAATAAATCAAATGTTTCACTCCAATATCAGTTTTCCTACAAAAGTTGAAGGGGTTGGAAATATTGAGTTTTCTGATCATGTCGTTTGGATTTCCACAGTTTTAACATCAGCACAGTTTGAGTGAAATTCTAGTTTGTGATCATTTCATAATTCATTCAACTTTTACACTTAAATTATCAGAGAAAAATCAAACATGAGCGTTGCATCCAGAAAGATTTTAACCACCATGTATTATTGAATCTCATTTTGTGGTTTGCAGACGTCTGTTTTGCGATTCTAAGTTTTGGTTTATTTTTACTGTCCCTTGTGAAATATGTAGAAAAACTATGGTGCACTCGTCTCTATCACAGATACTGTAAACACAGAGCTGTTTCACTCTGCCCCAAACATGCCTATGCCCTTAAAGTGTGGATGATGAGTTTCGACGATTCTCCCATTTTTTCTACTTCATTTGGTGGGATAATACTTGTTGTGAATCTAAAGTATAGTTTCACATGAATCAGGAAACATTTTGTAAAGAAAAATGGAAAAATCTGTGGAAAATTACAGGAAGTAGAGTTCTATTTTAGACATCATGGCAGGAAGAGTTCTGTCCAAAAGTTCGGCATAATTACAAATTAGAAGCACATTTTTTCTGATGCTTTAAACATGATTCCAACAAAATAAAGGTGTTTTCTTATATTTGTATTTGTCAAATCAAACTTTCTGTACATTAGAGAAGTGTTGGGCCAGTGTACAGAGCTTAACAAATGTATTAGAGCACCTGAAAACATAAATAACTTCATAGTTTACCAAAAACCTCTTTCAAATGAACAATTCCATTGTTATGCATTAAGAAAATTACTGACTGGAATAACAAAATAGACAAATTAAAAACAAAAATGTGAATATTTAGTGTGGGCTCCTTTGACGTAGATCACAGCTGCATTCTGATTGTTTTTATGTCGTTTTGCAAAGTCTCTTTTGTTATTGAGTTCCAAATAGTAGCATAATATCTGTTCCCAGAGACTTGCTTTGGATGTCATTTTTGGAAAACATTAAACTTGGAAATTTATGGATAGCAACAATAGTTGTGTTTTAACATTAAAGATCTGGTTTTGATTATAAGATCTTGCACATACTGGAGGATTAACCATTATAGAAACATACAAAGACATTTTGGTAACAGAAATACTGTTAGATTATGCATGGCTGCAGAAAATGCCTGATACTGGGTGGTGGTCCAATACATTTGTTAAGCACTGTATATCATGGTTGCTAGGTAACAGTTAGGGAATTGTCAGGTGTGACGATGATTTCCAGTCAGGAAGTAAAATCTGAAACCTAAAAAAATCTGAAACCTAAAAAAAAACTGGGAGAAAATTAGTTTTTGTGTAACTTTTCAAGCTTTTCTCCAGGGAGATGTTATTGCTTTGTCTGGAATGTTTCACAGTGTGGCATTAAACCTTTCTATCTTCATGTAAATCAACCCAGACCAAGTCACAGGCCAGATCTGTGGAGAGGCGACCGTGCTCACAGTCAGAACGCCTGTTTTACTAAGTATTTCTGAGCTTTAAAACCACCTGTAACTGAATACATTTACTTAAGGTACAGCTGTTTAAAGTCACACCTTGGAACATTCCAGGCAGAGCAATGACGTATCCATAGAAACAAGCAGGTAACCAGAAAAGTTACACCATGCACCTTTAAATAGAACAGTTTTAAATGGGTAAAATAAGCAGTCTGAACTGTCATAGGCACTTTAATGGTTTCTGTGCACTTTAATAGAAAACTGCACCTTTTCCATACGATTTCACGGACACATTTGTACTTATTTCACAAACAGAACCTCCCACAAAAGCCTGTATTTTTGTTGATTTGGTTTCTGGTTTCTTTCTTTCTCTCCCTCTCTCTTTCATTTTGATTCTATCCTATTTTCCGAATGCATCAGATACGCATCACCTCTCCAGTCGCCACGGGGACAAGCCAATTTGCTTTTTGTCCTTTCAATGTGTCAACTGCTAACTCTTTCTCTCCTCCCTCGTTCCTCTTTCTCTCCAGTTTCTTCTTCCAATTTCTGAATTTTTTTGTGTTAATTTGAATTGCAAGTGTGATGTGTAAGCTAACCACTTTCTCCTCTCTCTCCCTTTCTCTGTTTTTCTGTCTTCTCTCTCTTCCTCCCTCAATATCCCTCCCTCTCTCCCCTCCCTGCTTTTACTCTCTCCCTCCCACCATTTTCCCTCTCTTCTCTCTCCTTCTCTTTATGCTGTCTCTTCTCTTTTGTCTGTCTCTCCCCGTCTCTCTGTCCTTCCATGTTCTCATTCTTTCTCTCTCTCCCTCTCTTCCTCCCTCCCTGAATTTTCCTTTCCTCTCTCGCTCTCTCTCTCCATTTTCCTGTCCTTTCCCTATATTGCCATCCTTTTCCCTTTCCTTCCCTCTCCTCTCTCCTTATTCCCCCTCTTCCTTTTCTCTCTTCTAGACCAAGGCTTGACTTCTGCCCTCCTGTCTGCGCTCCCTTCTTTTTCCTGCCCGCCTGATGCAGCTCTGATAGTTCTGAAGTTCATCCCCCTCTCCAGACTCCATCTCTTTTAGGACACTGCATTCTGTTTCATTTTCTACCATGTAATCATGTACAATACAGACAAGGCAAGATGGAGCTTAAAGCCATACTGCGTAACATTTGCCCTTTGAAAATACAGCTTTGAGACGTGTATGTTCAGAAGTTTGACTGTAATATTATAACCTCGTCTTGCTCAAAAGCGTTGCACTTATGTATGTTTCTAATTTAAACCAAAATGATGTGACTGTAACCATAGCGATGTAAATACTGCCTAATAAATAAAACTTGACTTCCATTACCAAGACTTGATCTGTCAGTGTTTTCACGCCGGGGGTGTTCTACATTTACAGTGTGTCTATGGTGGAGTGTTCAGAAGTTACCATGGAGACGCAGTTCGCACAAACACCGTCAAAAGCGTTTAAGATTTTGACATTTTCAGGAGCCTGTGATCTTTACGAGCGTTCATGGTCTGAGAGTTTTTTCCACAGAAGGTGAGAGTGATGAACTGAAAAACTGCCGGTTAATGCTTCTACCTTGTGGCTGTAATTTTATGTGAGAGATTTGTTTAACAGCATAAATCAGCTGTTATAGTTCCATAAAGGCCGCCACACACTACAGGATTTTTCAGTCTTAAATGATATTTAAATATGTGACAAAAAGTGCACACCACAGACACGAAGAAAAACCTATGAGACTTAAAATCTCTGATCTCCCAGAATGCAGCGGGATCTGTGTGTGTGACCACAGGATATAAAGCTGTGAGCTGATGGCGTCAGCTGTTTCCTGTCTACAGTAAAACCACTCGCTCTGAGACTCTGAAGTGTTCAAAGATCAGAGCTCTGCACTTCCAGTTTAGGCACAAGTCAAACTGTGTGATTATTATTTGTGAAATGTGGAGCGATACTTCAGATCCAGGATTTTTAAAGCAGAAAAGAGGAGATAAAGTCCACAGGAAGTAGAGTCACTGTGGCTGATCTGCAGCTTCACCTCGATCCTTGCACTGTGAGGATGGAAACAGAAACATGGGAGGAACTATCCAGACTTTTTACTTTTAAAGAAAGCCTCAAACTGGATTCACAGCGCTGTTTTGTAGACTGGGGTCATTATTTATGCAGGATGAAATCTATGGATAATGTGGATGAGACAATGCACTTTAAATTTACCACTTTACGAGAGGTTCTGTTTTATTGGCTGTTACCGTAGAATAGTTGGTGTTTGGTGGTTAGAGCAGCTCAGAGTCACACTGACACCAAGAGGACAAGAGGAGAGAAGCATCTTGAAAATCGCAGAAGAAGGCACAAAGTCGGGTCATGTCCCTGAACCCGCTGCCAAATTCAGGTAAATTCTCTTGTAGTGTGTGGTGGCCTTTAGTTAGTTCTTTCTGATCAGATTGTGTTAAAAGCTCAGATTAAAGTCTCACTTGAGTAACAGCTTCAGACAGAGCAGTGCCTACAGTTAGAATCACACCTGTGCATGCTTTGGATAGAAGGGGGAAACAGGAGTGTCCAGAGGAAACCCACACAGACACAGAGAGAACCTACAAACTCCACACAGAAAGATGGCGACACTGCCCAGGAATGGAACCAGGAACCTTCTTGCTGAGGTGAGCCACTCTGCCTCTGTGCCTCCATGTATGAAGTGACTAGACCATAACTGTTGGTTTATTCTGGATGAAGAACTCAATGTGTCATTTTTCTGGTGGAGGATCCGTCAAATGCTCTTTTTTGTGGAGATGCTATTGCTTTGTCTGAAATGTTCCTCAGTATGGCATTAAAACTTTCTATCTTCATGGAGACCAGACCAGACCAAGTTACAAGTCAGATCTGTGGAGAGGCGACCCTGCTCATCAGAATGTCTGTTTTTCAAGGTATTTCTGAGCTATGAAACCACCTGTAATTGAATAAATGTAAAGTAGAGCTGTTTAATGTCACACTGGGGAACATTCTAGGCAGAGCAAGGACATATCCGTAGAAACAAGCAGCTGACGGACCCTCAACCAGAAAGTTACAACCAATTATATTGCTTTATCTGAGATGTTCCACAGGTATTACACTTATTAGAATCTATCTTCATGTGTTCTTATTTAGCCATGTTATAATGTTATTCCCTCCTCAAAAACAGAACAGGAGTTGTGTTTTGTTTCATTCACACATGTTTGAGTAACTCTTTATTATGAGTCTGTCTACATCTCCAAAGCTGAAAACGATCTGTTCCACCTTGTGATGTCATGTAACAGGAGATTTCATGTGAACAGCTCCTTTTACCTTTAGTTCAGATGGCAAATCTGGGATTGAAATGATCCAAATGATTCTACTGAAGGTGTATTGAGTTAAAAAAACAACACAGTGGAGCACTTTCTGTATTACCGCATGACATCACAAGGTGGTGTTTTGAGAGAAGAACTCAGCCTTATTGTGCAGGTTTGTGTGTTAAACATATGTGAATGAAACAAAACACAACTCCAGGTCTGTTTGTGATGAGGAAGCGACATTAGAACAGAGATCAGGAAACAGCCTAATATGGGCCCTTTAAGTTTAATGGCAAACTGTGGAACATTTGAGACAAAGCAATAACAGAAAAGTGCCACAGTGCCTCTTTAAGCACTTAAGCCCAAAACACTTCTGCAGTGGATCCAATCTGTGTGTGTGTAGTGTTTACGTCTGAATCCAGAACATGAGCTGGGGTTAAGAGCTTAAAGGGCTTCAGATGGAGAGAGACACAAGGAGAGGAGAGGAGGAAGAGGAGAGGGGGGAAAAGAGGAGATTAAAAAGACTAAAGGACAGGAGAGAAAGAAGGAGAGGAGAGGTGGAGGATTACTAAAGGTGAGGATGAAGACTGAAGAAGAGGAGAGGAGGAATACTAGAGGAAATGAGAAAAGTGCTACAAGGTAAAACGGGGAAAAGGTAAAACAGGTAAAAGGTAAAACAGAGGAGAGGAGGAAGGCTAAAGGAGCAACAGAGGCCCAGTGGTCAGAGCCGTGGTGCCCCGACGGTCAGAGGAACGATTCCCACTCAGACCAAGTTCTGCCGTTGTGTCCTTTAACAAGACTCTTCACCCACATTGTGTAGTATGAATGTGATGTGCTCATTTGTGTCGGTTTCTTGCTAGTATATTCAAGGGTGGAGAGTAAAGAATGACATTTACTCACATTACTGTAATTGAGTAGTTTTTTGAGTAATTTGTATTTATTAAGTTGTTTTTGAAATAGGTAATTTTACTTTTACTTGAGTATTTTGACCCAAGTAAGTATGTAACTTCAGTACATTGGAACGCGCCCTCATGACTGAGTAAAATCAGATGAATGAAGTGTGGAAAAAAACAATCTGCTGGAAATGAAAGGAAATCACGCGAGTTTGCACAGGACTTTCACTCTAGAACGTCCAGTCACCGTGCAGAATGTCATTTTCACTGTAGCACGTACAGTCATTGTGCGGAACGTAATTCTCACTGCAGAACGTACAGTCATTGTGCGGAACGTCATTCTCACTACAGAACGTACAGTCATTGTGCGGAACGTCATTCTCACTACAGAACGTACAGTCATTGTGCGGAACGTCATTCTCACTACAGAACGTACAGTCACTGTGCGGAACGTCATTCTCACTACAGAACGTACAGTCACTGTGCGGAACGTCATTTTCACTACAGAACGTACAGTCACTGTGCGGAACGTCATTCTCACTACAGAACGTACAGTCATTGTGTGGAACGTCATTTTCACTACAGAACATACAGTCACTGTGCGGAACGTCATTCTCACTACAGAACGTACAGTCATTGTGCGGAACGTCATTTTCACTGTAGAACGTACAGTCATTGTGCGGAACGTCATTTTCACTGTAGAACGTACAGTCATTGTGTGGAACGTCATTCTCACTACAGAACGTACAGTCACTGTGCGGAACGTCATTCTCACTACAGAACGTACAGTCACTGTGCGGAACGTCATTCTCACTACAGAACGTACAGTCATTGTGCGGAACGTCATTTTCACTACAGAACGTACAGTCATTGTGCGGAACGTCATTTTCACTGTAGAACGTACAGTCACTGTGCGGAATGTCATTCTCACTACAGAATGTACAGTCACTGTGCGGAACGTAATTCTCACTACAGAACGTACAGTCATTGTGTGGAACGTCATTTTCACTACAGAACGTACAGTCACTGTGCGGAACGTCATTTTCACTACAGAACGTACAGTCACTGTGCGGAACGTCATTCTCACTACAGAACGTACAGTCATTGTGTGGAACGTCATTCTCACTACAGAACGTACAGTCACTGTGCGGAACGTCATTTTCACTACAGAACGTACAGTCATTGTGCGGAACGTAATTCTCACTACAGAACGTACAGTCATTGTGTGGAACGTCATTCTCACTACAGAACGTACAGTCACTGTGCGGAACGTCATTTTCACTACAGAACGTACAGTCACTGTGCGGAACGTCATTCTCACTACAGAACGTACAGTCATTGTGCGGAACGTCATTTTCACTGTAGAACGTACAGTCATTGTGCGGAACGTCATTTTCACTGTAGAACGTACAGTCATTGTGTGGAACGTCATTCTCACTACAGAACGTACAGTCACTGTGCGGAACGTCATTCTCACTACAGAACGTACAGTCATTGTGCGGAACGTCATTTTCACTGTAGAACGTACAGTCATTGTGCGGAACGTCATTTTCACTGTAGAACGTACAGTCATTGTGTGGAACGTCATTCTCACTACAGAACGTACAGTCACTGTGCGGAACGTCATTCTCACTACAGAACGTACAGTCACTGTGCGGAACGTCATTCTCACTACAGAACGTACAGTCATTGTGCGGAACGTCATTTTCACTACAGAACGTACAGTCATTGTGCGGAACGTCATTCTCACTACAGAACGTACAGTCATTGTGCGGAACGTCATTTTCACTGTAGAACGTACAGTCACTGTGCGGAATGTCATTCTCACTACAGAATGTACAGTCACTGTGCGGAACGTAATTCTCACTACAGAATGTACAGTCACTGTGCAGAATGTCATTTTCACTGTAGAACGTACAGTCATTGTGCAGAACGTCATTTTCACTGTAGAACGTACAGTCATTGTGTGGAACCATCAGTCTGTCTTGGATCATCTTGGATGATGCTGGTGCTGAGTTAGAGATCGAGGTCGTTTTGAGACACGTCGTTCTGATTACAGGCGTCAGCCATTTGGTGTTTAGTTTTTTCGTGTTGGTAAATAAAAACGGCACACGACTTTCTGTGTCTGAAATGTGAGAAGCTGTCAACTCCCTTTCATTACCCACAACTTCTGCACTGTGTTTCTTTAAATTTAGTTTAACTGCACAGTACCATATGCGCCCAGTAGATGGTGCCGTAGGTTCTATTGGAAATGCACCGCCATCTTGTGAAAACCTTGGACAGCACATAGATAAATCAATTTGCAGAGGATACTGGAGAAGAAGATTTATCCAAGTTTTGTTTGTTCTTGTTCTCCGGTTGTTTTTTTTGTTGATCTGATTGGACTTGGGAGTGTTCGGTGTGAGGTGCTGGATCCAGGACCTGAGGATGTGCTGGATGCCCTCACATCCCTCCATAGTGGGTCTGGCTCTCATCCTAATACAGCTGGATTAAGCTGTAAAAAAAAAATTAAAAAATACTTGGGTAGATGCAACACAATACTTTTTTCCCCAAAGCTCTGAAACCTTTTCTTTTAAAGGGACACATTATTTTGATCTGAACAAAGGACTGACTTACACAGGGGTGAACTGGTAATGTCTGGAGGTAGTGATGCTGTTCAATAACTGCCAGCTTTGTTCACTTTTCTTACTTCAAACTGTGATTATTACACTTCTTTCCTCCTTTAGAACCTAGATTCCTGGGTACATTTTTGTTTTGCATACTTTGATTTGGTTTGGTACTTTGGGTTAATTTTCTTTTAAAACTTTTTCATTGTAGTGTTGTGAGTTGAACCGTATAATTCACAATTTGTTAAATTGTCAATCTGTTTCATTTGATAAATTTGTTATGCAGTTAAAGTTCTAAGTTCTATAAAGTTGGATAAAAATAATAAAGACCTCAGTGTTAGTAAGTGTTAGGAGCTCAGTTGTGTTTAAAATGTATTATTATTATTATTATTATTATTATTATTATTATTATTATTATTATTATTATTATTATTATTATTATTATTATTATTAGGAGTAAGGTGAGAAAGAGAGTGAGGAGGAGGAGAAATAGGATTCTGCTGTTCCTGGACACAGAGGAGAGTGGACTTCTGTGCCACTGAGGGGGCCGAGGGAGGAGAGAGGAAGGACAGGGACAAAAGTAGAAGTGAGAATGAGACAGCACGGGTCAACACAGGGTCAACACTAGGGATGGGCATTTGATTAAATTTTCTTAATCGATCGTCAGGAAAATTAACGATCGATTGGTTGGACGAAAGAACACAACTCAGTGGAATATGAGCGTTCTTTCTGTGACAGAGGATATGATGAGGCTGGTGAGTCTGTTCTGTGCGTATGTCGTGTTGGAGATACATGCGGAACCGGGATACTCAAAAAAAAAAACCCAAAAAACCCATCATACCTGGTAAATTGATGTGCAGGTAAACACACTCTGAGGAATATTGTGATCTCCAAGGAGCCAGAGCCGAGACGTGGGACTGTGGGGCTCCAGTGTTTGTGCTGTGAGACGCAGCCTCGACTCCTCACGCTACGTTACACACAGCAGCCTACATTCGGTTTGTCGATTAAAATGAACATCAATCCAACTTCTCCCGCTTAATCCAGCTGGGTCACGGGGGCATCTTGCTCCCCAGTCCTCATAGCACCTGACCCCCCCTATGAACCCCTCTGCAGGTGGTGAGCACACAGGAGGAAAATGAATGTGATCGACGAAATTCGGAATGATCAATTATTGATTAATCGACTAATCATGCCCATCCCTAGTCAGCACAGGGTCAACACAGGGTCAACACACGGTCACTGCCTCGAACAGGGATACAGTGGTGCAATTTCATTTAATTCAGTTTTATTTTATTTTTTATTATCATCTGTATATGACCTATGAGAAAAGCCTCTAGAAGGAATATAGTTGTTCTATTCTATTCTATTCTATTCTATTCTAATATATTTTATTCTATTCTATTTTATTCTAAGAGGAATGAGGTCAAAGGTCAAAGCCAGAGTCAAACAGAAGCAGAGCTGGACAGGGGTTTGCACGCGCTCAGTAGCTGTGGCCACAAACAGACATGTGGCCCACTTTGCCCCAAGATCAGACACGCCTCACACTGGAGGGCAGGGACTGTGGGGCGGGTGGAGGACTGTAGTGCAGTGTGGGGCGGGTGGAGGACTCTGAGGCAGGGCGGGTGGAGGACTCTGCGGCAGGGCGGGTGGAGGACTCTGAGGCAGGGCGGGTGGAGGACTCTGAGGCAGGGCGGGTGGAGGACTCTGCGGCAGGGCGGGTGGAGAACTCTGAGGCAGGGCGGGTGGAGGACTCTGAGGCAGGACGGGTGGAGAACTCTGAGGCAGGGCGGGTGGAGGACTCTGAGGCAGGGCGGGGGGAGAACTCTGAGGCAGTGCGGGTGGAGGACTCTGAGGCAGGGCGGGTGGAGGACTCTGAGGCAGGGCGGGTGGAGGACTCTGAGGCAGGGCGGGTGGAGGACTCTGTGGCAGGGCGGGTGAGGAGGGGTTGTGTTCGGGGCAGGTGGTGTCACATCTGTAGGGTTGGGACATGAGTGACTGTTGGGTTTTTGTTGTCTTTGGTTGTTTTTGTACGATTTTAAGCAACAAGTGACATTAAATGTATTGTTAAAAGTCAAGTCTCTCTTCTCCCTTCCTATTCTCTCTCTTCTTTCCCTCCTTCCTCACTCTGTCTCTATCTACCTCTGTCTGTCTGTCTCTCTCTCCTCCCTCTGTCTGTCTCTCTTTCCTCTCCTCCCTTTCGCTCTCAGTCTGCCCTTCCTCTCTGTCTCTTCTCTCTTCCCCCTCTTTCTCTGTCTTTTCCTCTCCCTCTGTCTCTTCCTCCCTCTCTCTCTTCTTTCCCTCCTCCCTGTCCCTCTCTCTGTCTTTCTCTTTTTTGTCTCGGTTTGCTCATGTGTGCATTGTTCCACCTACTGAACATTCCACCATAGACATAGATGCAGAACACCTCCGCAGAGATGTACAGGCTAAATAAATGCATGTGTGACAAAAAGCCTGTCCTCGTCCTCGTCCTCGTCTTCGTCCTCGTCCTCGTCCTCACTGCTCTTGTGTTCTTTTCAGACGCCTGATTCAGCCTGAGCTGGAGTGAGTCACAGACACTTCACAACAGCTCGAGAGGCGCTCCAGACTCGCTCACTTCCTGTCAATAAAACAGCTCAACTTTCACACATGCTTAACACCACTGACACTTTGCAGCTCATGTCATGCTAACTGTGATGTACTGCTCTGTCTGAAGCTCTGGAAAGACAATCGGACATAATCTGAGTTTTATTCTAACACAATCTGACCTGAAGAACTGATTTAGCTGGAACTACATTGCAAAAAGCTTGGCCAAAATGTAAGATCTAAACAATCAAATCTATGAGAAAATGACTTAAAAGTAGTGAAATGATCTGTCCATCTGTCTGATCATTTTACTGGACAAGTTCTCCTTAAATAAACGACCTCTAGACTTAAATGAAGCGTCTCAGAACTAATAAGGAGAGAATAAATGTGAAAACAAGATGAAGAACCTGTTTCAAGCTGTCACAAGCTCGCTAGCATTACTCAACAATTTTTCAGTTAGTCACCCTTACGTTTTAGTTGAGAATTTTTTTTTTTAATGTTTAATTTAGCCTTTATTTAACCAGGTAAAGACCCACTGAGCTCCAGATCTCATTTACAAGGCTGACCTGGATAAATGGTCACAGCACACGTCACAAGCAGAAAACACCAGTCATTTAAACCAAACTCCTAAACAGGACAATGAACGCTCGCACTGATCACAGAGAAATGAAAATGTGCTCCTTTTGTGTTTTTTTCTGGAACTTTCAGACATTTTTTTGTGTTTTTGTGAGTGTTGTGATGTTATCATTATTCATCATATCCCTGGCTGCACCTTGTGACCTCTTGTATAAAGCTGAGATTTTATATTTTATTACTACTTAGTACATTTACATTTATATAATTATGTCTTATTTGACACTTGTCTCTTTTTTTTGCTACCTATTTAGAATTTATTATTACCATTTATATGTTTTACACTTTGTTATATTATATTATGATGTGTGAGCTTCTGTGTCCAGATAATTTCCATTGTGGATCAAGTTTGTTTAAGTGTGTCTTGTCTGCTTTGTGTCTCCATGGTAACTGCTGAACACTCCATAACTGAGATACATGTAGAATACCCCCAGCATCAGGTACAGCTCCTTTAACATTTGAGAGAAGACTGAAATCTGAACTGATAAACAAATACAAAGTCTAAAATACATGCACTCTGTATCTGTTCTATTTCCTTGTGACTTTGATAATACGCCAACTCATCCTGTGTTTGATCTGGATGTACTGAGCAGCTCTAAACATGCATTCAAACTTTATCCCATAGACCATGAGCAGGCACTTATTTTTTTCAAGGAACCACATGAGAAACAGAAAATATTGTGGAGCCAAAAGTCTTTATAAAAAGCAGTAAACAGCACTGTTCTGATGTTATGACTAGTAAGCTTTTTATAGCACTTTTCACAAACATATGTCACACACGCTTTACAGAGCATTATTTACAGAACATTATTTACAGAGCTTTATTTATAGAGCATTATTTATAGAGCATTATTTACAGAGCATTATTTACAGAACATTATTTACAGAGCATTATTTACAGAGCTTTATTTATAGAGCATTATTTATAGAGCATTATTTACAGAACATTATTTACAGAACATTATTTACAGAGCTTTATTTACAGATCATTATTTACAGAGCTTTATTTATAGAGCATTATTTATAGAGCATTATTTACAGAGCATTATTTACAGAGCATTATTTATAGAACATTATTTACAGATCATTATTTACAGAGCATTATTTATAGAGCATTATTTATAGAGCATTATTTACAGAACATTATTTACAGAACATTATTTACAGATCATTATTTACAGAGCATTATTTATAGAGCATTATTTATAGAGCATTATTTATAGAGCATTATTTATAGAGCATTATTTACAGAGCATTATTTACAGAGCATTATTTATAGAGCATTATTTACAGAGCATTATTTACAGAGCATTATTTACAGAACATTATTTACAGAACATTATTTACAGATCATTATTTACAGAGCATTATTTATAGAGCATTATTTATAGAGCATTATTTACAGAGCATTATTTACAGAGCATTATTTACAGAACATTATTTACAGAACATTATTTACAGATCATTATTTACAGAGCATTATTTATAGAGCATTATTTACGGAGCATTATTTACAGAGCATTATTTACAGAACATTATTTACAGAGCATTATTTACAGAACATTATTTACAGAACATTATTTACAGATCATTATTTACAGAGCATTATTTATAGAGCATTATTTACGGAGCATTATTTACAGAGCATTATTTACAGAACATTATTTACGGAGCATTATTTATAGAGCATTATTTACGGAGCATTATTTATAGAGCATTATTTACAGAACATTATTTACAGAACATTATTTACAGAGCATTATTTATACAGCATTATTTACAGAGCATTATTTACAGAGCATTATTTACAGAACATTATTTACAGAGCATTATTTACGGAGCATTATTTACAGAGCATTATTTACAGATCATTATTTACAGAGCATTATTTATAGAGCATTATTTACGGAGCATTATTTACAGAGCATTATTTACAGAACATTATTTACAGAGCATTATTTACGGAGCATTATTTATAGAGCATTATTTACGGAGCATTATTTATAGAGCATTATTTACAGAACATTATTTACAGAACATTATTTACAGAGCATTATTTATACAGCATTATTTACAGAGCATTATTTACAGAGCATTATTTACAGAACATTATTTACAGAGCATTATTTACGGAGCATTATTTACAGAGCATTATTTACAGAGCATTATTTACAGAACATTATTTACAGAGCATTATTTATAGAGCATTATTTACAGAGCATTATTTATACAGCATTATTTACAGAGCATTATTTACAGAGCATTATTTACAGAACATTATTTACAGAACATTATTTACAGAACATTATTTATAGAGCATTATTTACAGAGCATTATTTATACAGCATTATTTACAGAGCATTATTTACAGAACATTATTTACAGAACATTATTTACAGAACATTATTTACAGAGCATTATTTACAGAGCATTATTTATACAGCATTATTTACAGAGCATTATTTACAGAACATTATTTACAGAACATTATTTACAGAACATTATTTATAGAGCATTATTTACAGAACATTATTTACAGAACATTATTTACAGAACATTATTTACAGAACATTATTTACAGAGCATTATTTACAGAACATTATTTACAGAGCATTATTTATAGAGCATTATTCATTCACTCCAGACTACCATTGTAGCCACAGCTGCCCTGGGACAGACTGACAGAAGTGAGGCTCCAATCTGCACCATCGGCCCCTCCCACCACCATCACTCACACACCACTTTCATACTAGGCAATGTGGATGAAGTGCCTTGCCTAAGGGCACAACAACAACAGCGCCCCCCTGTGGCACCTGGAATTTCCAGTGGTCTCCCATCCAAGTACTGACCAGGCCCTGCTGAGCTTCTGAGATCTGATGTGATCAGGCTTTGATAAACCAGTATGACCACAGAGCAATGAAAAAGTGAGGCTGTTTTGCAAAAATAAATAATTTGTCATAAAACAAACAAACAAACAAAGAAAGAAAAAAACACTAAAATAAAGCAATGCAGCTTTAGTCCCTGCATGAGATCACATTATAAAATGTTTATTTTGTAATTTCAAAAAGATCTTAAACGGGCTGGTCAGTGTCAACCAAAGTGTGGCTCTTATGCTCTTTAAGCTCTCCTTTCTCTGCCTCTCTCTCCCTTTCCCCCTCTTCCTCATTCTCTCATCCCTCTATTTATTTCTCCCTTCCTCTTCCTCCCTGTCTCCTCTCCTTCTCCCCTCTCCCCTCCTTCCCCTCCTATCCCCCCTCTCTCGCCCCTCTCCCTCCTCCTCCTCCCTCTCTGTCTCTTCTCTCCTCCTCCCCGTTTTTCTAAGCTGTTTCTTATCAGACTTGCAGACCCACCGCTCGATGTCCAGTCCTCTGTCTCTCACTTGTTCTGTGTTCTGTCCGTTCATCACTCGTCCTTCAAATGTCGCTCTGTGGAGAAGCGCTCTGACCCCCTCTGACCAAAGCCATGGTACCTGCTTGTCACCACAGAGACCTGGCACATTCTACAGTATGGTATTAATCATATCTATGTCTTACATATTTTATTACTTAAAGCACTCATATTATATTATTTATCAGATATTCTAATGTTTCCTCATCACAAACAGAGCTGGAGTTGTGTTTTGTTTCATTCACATGTTTAACACACAAACCTGCATAATATAATATTTTTATACTTTATTTTTAAGCTTTAAGAAAAACATTTTCTTTACAAATCATAATCTAAACAATAAAATACATGAAATACAATAAATGAATTAATAAATAAAATAAAAAAACAAAGAATACAAAGAGATAATAATAATAATAATAATAATAATAATAATAATAATAATAATAATAATAATAATAATAATACATTTTATTTATAAAGCACTTTTCAAGACACTCAAAGACGCTGTACAGAAAAGTAAAGTAAGTAATAAAACAATAAACAATAAAACAAACATTAGACATTAAAAGCAGTTTTAAAAAGGTGAGTCTTGAGCAGTTTTTTGAAGGTGGGGAGGTCAGAGCAGTCGCCGATAGGTCGTGGGAGAGAGTTCCAGAGGGTGGAGGCAGCGATGTAGAAGGCTCTGTCACCCCAGGTTCGGAACTTGGTCCTGCAGGGAGGGACAGGAGGCGTCAGAGGAGCGGAGGGAGCGGGACGGGGTGTGGTGGTGCTGCAGGTCAGAGAGGTGATGGGGCCAGGTTATGGAGGCTTTGTACGTTATGAGGAGGACTTTGAATTGAATGCGCTGAGGGATGTGGAGCCAGTGGAGGCTTTGAAGGACAGGAGTGATGTGGTCTCGGGAGCGGGTGTGGGTGAGGAGGCGGGCAGCAGAGTTTTGGATGTACTGGAGTTTGTTGAGAGTTTTGGAGGATAGACCGTAGAGAAGGCTATTGCAGTAATCGATTCGAGAGGTGATGAAAGTGTGAATGAGAGTTTCGGCAGCAGAGAAGGAAAGGGATGGGCGGAGTCGTGCAATATTTTTGAGATGGAAAAAAGCAGTCCGGGTTATGTAGTTTATGTGTTGTTGGTATGAAAGTGTAGTGTCAAAAAGAACGCCAAGGTTTCGGATGAGTGGGGATAAAGTGAGGGTTGTGTTGTCTATGGTCAGGCTGAAGTTTTGGGTGGATTTGGTGATATTTTGAGGGCCGATAATGATTAAGTCGGATTTATCACAGTTCAGTTTTAGGAAGTTGTGTTGCATCCATGTTTTGATTTCAGTGAGGCAGTGGGTAAAGGAGGAGTGAGTTGTGGAGTTGATGGATTTGGTGGATTCTGAATATCGTCAGCGTAGCAGTGAAAATGGAGGCCGTGCCGGCGAATGATGCTTCCAAGGGGGAGGAGGTAAAGGATGAACAGGAGGGGACCAAGCACCGAACCTTGGGGGACACCTTGCAATAGGGGGGCGGTGGAGGAGGAGCAGTTGTTGATATGGATGAATTGTTGACGGTTGGTGAGGTAAGAGTTGAGCCAGGATAGTGCTGAGCCGGTGATGTTGAATGAGTTCTTGAGACGGGAGAGCAGGATGGAGTGGCTGATGGTGTCAAATGCTGCTGTGAGGTCCAGGAGGATGAGGAAACTGAGGTGGCCGGAGTCCGAGGAGAGGAGGAGATCATTGATGACTTTAAGAAGGGCTGTTTCTGTGCTGTGTTGTGGACGGAAACCAGACTGGAATGGTTCAAACAGGCTATTGGATTTGAAATGGACTTTAAGTTGGGTGGCTATGATGCGTTCAAGGATTTTGGACAGATATGGAAGGTTTGAAATGGGGCGGAAATTAGCAATGTTGTCGGGGTCAAGACCGGGTTTTTTAGGATAGGGGTGATGGCAGCCAGCTTGAGAGACTGTGGGACAGAACCAGTGGTGAGTGAGGAGTTGATGATTGTTGTTATTAGAGGAGAGATGATTGGAAGGCAGTCTTTGATGAGTGCAGAGGGGACGAGGTTGAGTGAGCAGGTGGGGCTTTTCATGGTGGAAAGGAGCTTAGAAAGTTCAGCTGTACAGATAGGGGAGAAATGGGAAAGTTCTTGAGTCGAGTTTGGGGGAGGGGAATCAGAAGGGAGGGCTGGAGAGGGAGTGAGGGGGCTGTAGATTGTGTCAATTTTGGATTTAAAATATGAAAGGAAAGTGTTGCATTTATCTACTGTAAAAGATGAAGAGGTGTTGTCACTGGGTCTGAGGAGTGTGTTTATTGTGGAGAACAGAGCTTTGGAGTTATTGGAACCAGAGTGAATGAGGTTGGAATAGAAATTTGACCGGGCTGCATTGAGGGCATCTTTATATTGTCAGAGGTGGTCTGTGTAGGCTTGGAAATGGATGGTTAGACCAGATTTTCTGAGCAGTCTCTCAAGCTGGCGCTTTCGGGATTTCATTTTAAGGAGTTCAGGAGTGTGCCAGGGTGCTGTGTGGGTGAAAGAAACAGATTTGGTTATTACGGGAGCAAGTTGGTCAAGGCAGGAGGAAAGTGTGTTATTGTAGAAGTTAACAAGTTCAGAGGAGTCATCAGACTGTGGGGGAGGGCAGGTGGACAATTTTGAGGCAAGGGAATTTGAAAGAGCAGAAGGGGAGAGGGATTTGGGGTTCCGAAATGAGATTGTGCGTTTGGTTTTTGGGATGGGAAGAGGCAGGTCAATGTCTAGGGTGATAGACAGGTGGTCAGATATATGGAGGTTATGGCTGGTAAGATTTGGGATATTGAGACAGGCAGCGGTCCAGGATGTGACCGTGGGTATGGGTGGGGAAACTGACGTGTTGGTTGATATTAAAACATTTTAAAAGGTCCAGAAAATCAGCTGCGGGTTTTGAATCAGGGTTGTCGATGTGGAAGTTGAAGTCACCGAGAATGAGGAGGGAAGGTGAGATTGCAGAGAGCTGCGTGAGAAAATCTGTGAAATCAGAAAGGAAAGAAGGGTTGGGCTTTGGGGGGGCGATAAAAGACAGCAGTGACCATGGGAGTAGGACCGGAGAGTTTAAAAACAGTGCGTTCAAATGAGTGACTGAGTGAGGATGTGATGGGAGTGATTTTAATGTCCTTTCTGTTCATGACTGCAGTCCCCCCTCCCCGCCCCTCAGTGCGTGGAGTTTCAATGTAAGTGTATCCGGGAGGTGTGGTTTGGTTGAGAGGGAAGTAGTCCAGGGGTTTGTGCCAGGTTTCAACTAAGCAGAGGAAGTCTAGGTTATTGTCAGTAATATATTCATTTAAAATTAGGCTTTTCTTGGTGAGGGAGCGAGTGTTGAAGAGAGACAGCTTTAGGTGGCGCTGTGTGGTGACTGGCTGTGAGGATGGAGGGAGAGGGCGAGGATTGACTGGTATCACGTGCGGTTTGTTGTGATGACGTAATGAGGAAACAGGTGAGCGCTGAGACCAGAGGGACGGGATGGCGTTGGGAGATGACAAGTTGTAGTGAAAAATGCGACCGGAGCCTCTGTGTGGAGGTCGGCAGCTGCGGAGTAATCCACGTTTTTGGAGAGTGTCGGTGCAGGACGGGCGGCGGCTGTTGAGGCAGTGAAGAGCGGAGGCGGAGTACCGGAGAGCCATGCTGTGGTGGACCGGTGGGAAGCTAGCGTTAGCTTCGGACAGTGGCAGTGGAGTAGTCCCGGTGGCCCCGGTGATGGAGTATAAGGAGCCCAGGAAAATCCACAGAGCGGCGAACATCTGAAGTCCGGGAGAAAGGCCAGAGGTCCCGCAGACGTGCTGACAGTACCGAGGAGCGGACCGGAGCGGTGATCTCTTGGACTAGCAGGCAGGCTAGTGGAGGGCACGTAGGCTAAGGACCCAACTGAACTGAGCACACCAGGACGGATGGATCCTGGAGGGACAATTCTTGGGGCCTTAACTGTGCAGTATGGTGGCAAGAGAAAATACTGCTCCGGAGAGTTGGAGGACAAGCACGCCGGGGACTCAATGGCAGGACGCCCCTGTGCAGGTAGGACGCCCCTGTGCAGGTAGAACGCCCCTGTGCAGGTAGGACGTCCCTGTGCAGGTAGGACGCCCCTGTGCAGGTAGGACGCCCCTGTGCAGGTAAGATGCCTATCGGGAGTCACAGGGCAAGAAAAGATGTGATCTTGATGTTCACAGAAAAATATGAAGAATATCCAAGTAATGCTTCGTGTGGATGCGGTTGTAGAAGCGGATGCTCATTGAATCCGTAGTAAAAACACCTATTCAGGGACGGAGCGGCAGCCAGGGTGCGCCAGCATCTGCCATCTTTTCGCATTTCGTCATTGTAGTTGTAGTTATTATAGCAATAATAACCATAATAACTCATACTGCAGGTACTTTTATTGGCATCCTTAAACACCTCATGGAACAAATGAATTATTCCATACGGCTACAAAAACAAACTGGAGAAAGCCAGGGGAAATGGCCCATTTACATCAGGCATGTCCAAACTATGGCCAAATGCGGCCCTCAGACCAGTTGTTTTGGCCCTCAGGCTTCCAAGTGAGTGGCCCATACTACCACAAGTCATACTTTTTACTGCATGTTTTTGAACTTTACCTTCATCAAGCAAATGTCGTGTGTCCTTCTGAGGGTCTGAGCCTGAACAAAGCTCTGAGGGTCATTAAACCTGTTATAAATGCACTGATTTGAATAACTCACTGTTCTGACCCTCAGTCCATGACCCTCGATGGGCCTCACACTCCTCTGTGTTTTAATATGTGGCCCTGGATGAAAACAGTTTGGACACCCCTGATTTACATGAATTTCTTAGAACCATCAATGTAGCTTTATCAGACATGTCTTACTGTCCGTAACATGTACACATTACATTTATGACCTCAAGTTTTGTACGTCATGTTAATATGATAAAAGTATCATAAATAAAAAGTTACAAAAAATAATAAAAAATAAGTTTTATATCTTTCACACACACATACACACACACACACACACACACCTCTACTGAACAGCCCAAACCCTGCAGATTTAGGCTGTGTTCTTCTCTTAAACAGAAAACACTCGAAACTCAAAATGCTCTGTTCCACCTTGTGATGTCATGTGGTAATACAGGAAGTGCTCCACTGTGTCTTGAAACTCCAGACACCTTCACTAGAATCATTTGAATCATTTCAGTCCTGGAATTGCCGATCTCCACTGAACTAAAGGTAAAAGGAGCTGTTCACTTGAAAACTACAGCTTCATGACATCACAAGGTGAAACAGAGCATTTTGAGTTTCGGAGATGTAGACAAACTAATACTAAAGGATTACTCATGCGTGAATAAAACAAAACACCACTCCAGGTCTGTTTTTGAGGAGGGAACAACATTAGAACACGACTTAAAGTGTAATATAGGCCCTTTAAGATGCAGCTATTTTTAAGTAGTACCAAACATTCTTCCAAATAAAAAACAAAAAACAAAACAGCAACCAAAAAACCTTTACCATATTAAACTAAAATTCAAACACACATTCACAGTCGTATTGGAAGCCTCATCCCTGTTGCATTGTGGTCTTCTCTGGCACTTTTTGTTATTCTCAGAGACACAGAGCAGAATGGAGACAGCAGATGTATTCAGATAAGAACTGGCCTGAGCTCAGATTTAGCTCAGAAGAAAAACATGAAAGAAAGACGGTCTGAAAGATGGAGGAGAGCTGGAGGTGCAAGGCCAGGTCACAGATCAGCAGGAATCAGCCCAAAACGGACGCACTTCCCTGGGGTGGTGAGGGAGCCGCTCTGCCGGGCAGTGGAGCAAAAAGTGGTGAATTCATTTGGAAAGGACAGTACAGCCAGAAATACTGTATGTGCAACAATAAAATACTGATCTCTGGAAAAAATACTGTCCTAAAATGTCACAAATGAGAAAGAATTTGATGTAATTAAAGGGCCCATATGACACTGTTCTCTGATCTGTTCTAATGTCGTTTCCTCATCACAAACACACCTGGAGCTGTGTTTTGGTTCATTCACATGTTTAACACACAAACCCTGCAGATTTAGGCTGAATAAAAGAAACAAAACACACTATTCCACCTTGTGATGTCATGCGGTAATACAGGAAGTGCTCCATTGTATTTTTAAACTCCATACACACTAGAATCGATCAGAAATAGCCGATCTCTACTGTACTAATGGTAAAACGTACTGTGGCTGTTCACTTGAAAACTACCTCTTCATGACATGGAACAGAGCATTTTGAGCTTTGGGGATAAATACAGACTAATAATAAAGAATTACTCAAACATGTGTGAATGTCTTAAAGGTCACACAGGTACATTTTGTGTAATATAGGACCTTTAAAATTTTCAGCATGTGGGAAAATCTGAAACTGACCTTGAATCTTTTGCAGATTTTGAATATAGTTTTTGCTTTCAGCACTGGAAAAAACAATCTCTAGTTAAAATGACTTAAATGAAGAACATTTTACTTGATTTGAGTGGATTCAACTTGACAAGTAAAATGAAGTGCAAATTAAGTGCAAAAAGTTATTTTTCTTATTTTAAGTGTAGCAAGATGTATTTTCATATTTTAAGTACAAAAATCTTGTTGCACTGGCAGATCATTTTACGTGTCAAGTGAAACTGACTCAAATCATGGTAAAACTTTCTTAATCCAAGTCATTTTAGCTTGACTAAATTTTGTATTTTTTGAGTGGACAATGTGTTGGTCAACAGCAGCTGATGTATCCAGACCTCTCCAGATCATAAGCAACAAACTAATCCGTGCTTTAGAAAGATCTGACTTGGGTGGAACTACAACAGGTGATCTGATCTGTGCTGTTAAACAAGTCCCTCTCAGATAACATTAGTCACAAACTAGTTTTTCAGTACTACTTCAGTTTGTCACTTTCACCTTTTTGTTGAAAATCAAACTCCTAAACAGGACCGTGAACGCTCAGGCTGATCACAGATGTTGAAATCCATTTATCCATCTATTTTTGTCGAGTTCTCAGACAATGTCAAAACATTTTGGATGTGTTTGCTAATGTGTGGGCAGTGTCACCATGGTAACTACTGAGCATTTCACCAAAAGCAATACACGTAGAACACCCCAAATGCAGTTTTCATATTCTAGAGCGTGATGTTATCATGCTTCCAGACAGGGGGCAAGAGACAGATTTTCCTATTCATTACACTACTTTGCCATGAAATATCAGGAAGGCAAATGTTCAAATATGGAACCTGATCACTTCTATTATGACTAAACTCAGGACCAGGCTGTATTACAGCAGAAATCTGCAGGTGAACCATATTCATTTACCTGTCCCTCATCTGTACTGAAGAATATTGGCCTATAGAATGCTGTGTGTCATCTGAAACCCACAGTGCATCTGCAAGTGTGTGTGGCCAAATAGAAGAAATTACCTATTGGCGGTTTCACAAAATGGTGGATAATTTTCAGAGAGGCATAATTTGAGTGGGAGCGAGCGCAGTTTGACCTTTGCTGATTACGTCCATGCGATTACTCTGGGAACACGGTTATAGTAATGGGACAATTACCACACTGTCCCTGAAACAGGCAAAGTACAGAATGAAGAGGCTGTCCACACAACGTACGAAGCACCACTCTTATTTTCTATCTTTTGTTAAAGGTGCATTGTGTAACTTTTCAGGTGGAGGGTCTGTCAAATGCTTTTCTCCATGGAGTTGGTATTGCTTTGTCTAGAAGGTTCCACAATATAGATTTAAACCTCTCTATCACGAGGTAGATGAGCAGGCACTACGCTACATTACAGTTCAGATCTGTGGAGGGTGATTTTTAAAATCTCAAACTGGGACACCCCGGGCTGGTCGTGGTGGGTAAGAATAAAATTGCGAAATGAGTGCGTGATTAAAGAAAACTTTTATGCAATGAGCCCATCTGTGACTTGTTCACAATAGCATGTGAGTCACTATAATGTTATATTTTCTTTGTGTTTTCTGTAATTTTGCCTAAACAAAAACCTAAAACAAAACAAAAAAAACCTAGACAATTTACTTTACTGTTGGCAGGGATCAAATTGGTCCAAAATAGGAACACCTGGAACATTTCTTGTATTAAACTGGGACAAATCAGTGGTTTTGGATAAATCTGCTGGGACAGGGGACACATGACTCATAACTAGGACTGTCCCGGGGAAATAGGGACGTCTGGATACCCTAGATCTGTGGAGAGTCACCTCGATTCACAGAAGCATTGTATTTTTGAACAACAGAAACACCTGTAGTGAATGAATGCTACATGGAAATGGTTTTCAAGATTCAAAACTGGGACACACCTGGGTTTGGGATGGTTGGTGTAAATAAAATTGTGAAAAGAAAGCGTAACTGTAACTAACTGTTCATTCTTAATTTACAATCATAATCTCAATCATAATGGGTCATAGTGGGTCAATCATAATCTGAGAGACTTGTGATGGTGCATTTATTTTCTTCTTTTGGTCATTTTCAATCTCAGTTTTTTGTATTTTAGCTAAACAAGTGACGATATATTCCCCTCTTTATAGTTAGTATCAAAGTGGTCAAAAACTGGGACAGGTGGAACATTTCTGGTATAAAACTGGGACAAATCAGTGGTTTTGTATAAATCTGCTGGGACAGGGGACACAGGACTCAAAACTGGGACTGTCCCGGGGAAACAGGGATGTCTGGTCACCCTAGTTTTGTTTCATTCACGGATGTTTAACACACAAACCTGCAGATTTAGGCTGAGTTCTTCTCACAAACAAAAACACTGTGTTCACAGTGCTCCACTGTGTGTTCAAACTCCACACTCCTTCAATATAGAGTCATTGGATAATTTTAGCCCTGGAATTTCCAGTTTCTACTAAACAAAAAGTAAAAGAATAACTCAAATATTTGAATGAAGTAACAACATTGTGTAAAGCTCACAGGGGTCACTGTTGCATAATATCGGACCTTTAACCATTTTTGCTGTTATTTATTCTACTTTTTCCTCGCAGGTGTGCACAATCTTGGGTCAGTTTTATCTCATCAGATCTTGTGTCACAAGATCTTTGTCCTGTCCACAGCCTGTGTTAAGAAGTGGACTAAGGGAGTGACATCACCCACAGCATTCGGCTCCTGTCAAATAAAGCTCACTGAGGTACATAGTAAGTAAGTGTTTATTTATATAGCGCTTTTCACAGACATATGTCACAAAGACGCTGTTGTAGCCACAGCTGCCCTGGGGCAGACTGATGGAGGCACGGCTGCCAAGGTCCCTCCAACCACCACCATCACTCACATGCAAACTTCACACAGAAAGGCCTGGGTGACCCGGGGATCAAATCCGCAGCCTTCTTGCTGTGAGGCATGAGTGCTAGCCACTAGCCACAGTGCCGCCAGGGTAGCAGTTATATCGGCAGTTATATCTGCAACTAAGGTCAATGTTGGGCAATCATCTACTATAGTGCACTACTTAGGAGCCAATCAGGAACTAGGATGTTGAAGGCACGATAACTGTCAACCAAAAATGTTGCTAAGGCTAGTGGGAGACCTCAGAGAAAGAAGTCACCTGACTGGTCTGCAATTAATGTTCATAGCTTGATTTATGGACGAACTTGTGAAATAAACTCCAGGAACATGTAGAGCGAGTTCAAACAAACATTTAAAGACCAAAATAACGAGCCTGACAGCAGCAGATGTAGAGAGATAGGGCGACAATTTAAAGCGAGAGAGCTAACGAGAGAGCTACAAGCCATAAGCTTGTATAAGCTATAAAAGAATATATATATAAAAATAGTACAGACTTGTGATTATCCATTTGTGGGTCCCCTTGTCTCTCTCGGCTCCAGCTGTGGCTCCATCTTCAGCTTGTCCCACTCTGTCCCTCCTCTCTCTCTCTGCTGTGACTCCATCTGGTGAATTTGGGCATCAGTATATTCGGGTCCATAAAGATCTCCCCTTGGCTCTGTGCTAAAGGCCATGTCTTCATTGTCGCTGTTGTAGTCACACATGTTGTCGTTACTTTCTGAGCAGGAAACACAGTGAAACAGGCGTGGCTTCACCTGGAGGCAGCGCAGTGATACGACCGGAGAGAAAATAGTACCAAGAGATTATGAGCTTTGACTTTTTCCCCGTTCGCGTTTTGTGACGCAATTGAATCACTTTTTTTTAACACGTGTTATCTTGAGAAGAAAAACACTTTAGTTTCATGATTCCAGCCAACTTGACACTTTCATCAGCACAGAAACTGGGATGCTGTCGGGAGGTAAGTCAGTGTTGATGCATGACATACAGATTCATGTCAAAAAACACAAACTATCTCTTTAAGTAAAGTCAATTGGAGTCAGAGTTGTTGGAGCCAGAAGCACACCAATGCTCACTTCCTCTTTGGAGCACGGCAGCTATCGTGTTATCTTTGTCCATTTATATATACAGTTTATGATTACAGCACTGCAGTTCATGTTGAGCAGGCTAACTCACTCTGTGTTTGAAGGAGGACAGACAGAGCACATGTACTTTCACATAATGATGGTGTCATCTACGGCAGGTTTAACACTGAAGAAGCACAGCTCTGGTCTCATGCCCCTCCTCTGGCCTCTTATCTTCCTCAGAAAAAGGACAGAATATTGGATGTGATAGGCTCTGATTGGTGCAATTATAGATTTGTCTTAATTTCTGTCATTTTCTCTGACTCGTAGTCCTTTAATCTACATGCAAAACAACCCAGCCATGTGAAGGCGGAGCTTTGACTCACAGGGATTGGGCTAAAGCTGTTCAAAACTACCTCCTCGAACCACCACCTTAACGTGGTGGAGGGGTTTGAGTGCCCGAATGATCCCAGGAGCTCTGTTGTCGGGGGGCTTTATGCCCCTGGTAGGGTCACCCAAGGCAAACAGGTCCGGGAGGATGGGTCAGATGAAGAGCGGTTCAGAAGCCCCATATGATGATGAATACTCAGAGGCCAGATACATCGCCCGGATCGGCGTCACCAGGTCCCCACCCTGGAGCAAGGCCTGGGGTGGGCACTCGATGGCAAGCGCCTGGTGGCCGGGCCTTTCCCCACGGGGCCCGGCCGGGCACAGCCCGAAAGGACGACATGGGACCGCCCTACCCTGGACCCACCATCCGCAGGAGGAGCCATAGGGGCCGGGTGCTGAGAGATCTGGGTGGCAGTCGAAGGCGGGGGCCTCGGCGACCG
Source organism: Odontamblyopus lacepedii (assembly GCA_034769755.1). Classification (NCBI taxonomy): domain Eukaryota; kingdom Metazoa; phylum Chordata; class Actinopteri; order Gobiiformes; family Gobiidae; genus Odontamblyopus; species Odontamblyopus lacepedii. The sequence continues at coordinate 6,357,290 of CM068359.1, read as the reverse complement.
GATCTCCGCACATGGAGACTAGCTCTGGGGACATGGAATGTCACCTCGCTGGGGGGGAAGGAGCCTGAGCTTGTGCAGGAGGTCGAGCGCTACCGGCTTGATATAGTCGGCCTCACCTCCACGCACAACTTGGGCTCTGGAACCCAACTCCTTGAGAGGGGCTGGACTTTCCATTTCTCTGGCGTTGGCTGCGGGGAGCAGCGGCGAGCTGGTGTGGGCTCATCGCCCCACAGCTCCGCCGCTGCGTGTTGGAGTTTGTTTGATGTTTGTTTATTAGGATCCCCATTAGCCATTGCCATAGCAATGGCTACTCTTCCTGGGGTCCACATCATAAAAACATTACATTTATTACAAAACAATAACAATATATCACATTGTCTAAAATAATTATTAAATCTTAACTCATGCACATTTGCAGTGTTTTAAATACACACAGATTTAGCACCTTATACAATAAAATGTTTAAAAAGGCTTTTTTAAAAACTTATGTGTTTGTTGTTACATTTAAAACATGTGAAGGAGGGAATTCCATTTTTTCATTCCTCTGAAAATAATAGTTTTTTGTCCAGCATTGCTATTACACAGTGGAAGAATAAAACAACCATTTGAAGCATGTCTTGTATTGAAATTATGCAAGGTGCAGCTAAATGAAAGACCATTGTACAAAACATTTGGTATTTTGGATACCACGATACTTCTTAAGAAACAGAGAAGAGCAATATCAACCTTATTTTTCACCAATGGCCAAACTAATTCTCTATGCATACTCAGAATATTTGTGTATCTGGAACAGTTCAGAGCGAAACGCGCTGCCTTATTTTGGACTATTTGTAGTTTATTTATATCTTTATCTGAAGCACTGGACCACACCACTAGGCAATACTGCAAGTGAGATAAGACAACAGTTTTAGTAATTAGAGGAATTAATTTAAAAGGTATATAATATGAACATCTTCTTAAAACAGCTAGTTGTCTTCCCATCACTGCAACAGTGCGCTCAGTCTGCTTTGACCATTTCAGTCTGCTGTCAATAGTGACTCCCAAAAGTCTTGTTTCTTCTACCTGATTAATAGCTGTACCATCTACAGACAGATCTAGTTTTGGCCAAGCTTTAATTTTATAATTTGATCCAAATAAAATGCTTTTGGTTTTTGATATATTTAGAACTAATTTATTGGTATGCACCCAATTTAAAACGGACTTAAGATCGTTATTCAAGGTGCTCGAGAGGGCCTCCACAGATGAACCTGGCAGATATATTGTGGTGTCATCTGCATACATCACTGCCCTGGCATATTGTAAGATAAAAGGCAGGTCATTGGTGAAAATAGAAAACAATAAAGGTCCTAGGCAACTGCCATGAGAGATTCCACACTGCAGCTCTTTTAATTGTGAAAAACTTCCGTTATAAAATACACACTGCTTACGTTGTGAAAGATAACTAGCAAACCATCCTATAGTATGCGATGAAAAATTATAATGCTTAAGTTTGTCTAACAGTAAATCATGATCTAACAGGTTAAAAGCAGCACTAAAGTCTAATAGAACAGCTCCAACTAAATTATTTTTATCAATAAAATTTAAACAATCATCTGTAATCTGAGTTAATGCAGTTGCAGTTGAATGACCTTCACGATAAGCATGTTGGAATTGTGTAAATAAATTGTTAGCTATAAAGTAATTTTTTACTTGTTCAGTGATCAGTTTTTCAAGTATTTTACTGAATATTGTCAACAGGCTGATAGGTCGACAATTTGTACTGCTTAGATTCTCTGCTGTATTTTTCTTAATTGGGACAACTTTTGCAATTTTCCATGCTGTAGGAAAAATGCTTTTTTCTATACTTACATTAAAAATATGGCAAACAGGACCAGCTAAACAGTCGCCTACTAACTTCAAGAGTTTCCCATCTAATTCATCCATGCCCCCTGGTTTATTAATATTTATGGACTCAAGTTGCATTTGTACTTGCTTTATATTAACTTTCTTTAACTGAAAATTATTTTTATCATTCACAATTTGGTTAAAGTCTCCCACACTCACTGTTAACAACGAAGCAATAGAAAAGGTTCACTCATACAAATATCTTGGCACCATAATTGATCACAAAATCACTTTTCAACTGAACACTGAAAACATTTTCTCCAAATGCCAACAACGCCTTTTCTTTCTCCGTAAACTTCGTAAACTACAGGTTCACCAATCAATTCTTGCAGTTTTTTACAAATGCTTTATACAGTCCATCCTCACATTCAATATCACAGCCTGGTTTGGTTCACTCAGTCTCACTCATCGCAACACACTCAACAGAATCGTTAAAATCAGCAGTAAACTCATAGGACAGCAGCAAGAGTCACTCACCACCATCTACAATGACAGAGTCTTGAGAAAGGGCACACAGATCTCCACAGACAGCTCACACACTCTTCACTCACTCTACAGTCTGTTACCATCTGGACGGAGGTTCAGGTCCCTCTCACTTAAAACTAAGAGGGCCACAGCCAGTTTTATTCCCTCCTCCATTCGCCTGTTAAATGGCTGATGAAGCCACATGGGCAGTTAATCTGCATTGGGGAAGTGAGAGGGGCTGTTATGAATGTATTCTTTTATTGATCTATTTATTATTATGCATTTGATGAATGTGCTTTTTATTAATGTTTGTGTGGAGTCTTCACTTGTGCTGGTGCTCTGTCTGCAAACGAAGTTCCTAACGGATAAATAAAGTTATTTGAATTGAATTGAATTGAATTAATTCTGCTATTTTGCACCATTGTATTATTTATAGATATGTCTAGTCTTAATTTAGCCACTTTGTCAATAAATAAATCTTTAAAATAATTTGCGATCTCACTAGGTTTGGTTAAAAAGGTGTTATTAGTCTCAACAAAAGCAGGGGTTTGACTGGATTGTTTTCCCATGAGATTGTTTAAAGTTGCCCACAATTTTCTCCCATCATTTTTATTTTCCTGTATTCTCACTTGGAAATGCAATCTTTTCTTTTTCCTGTTAGCACTAGTCACTCTGTTCCTTAATTTGCAGTAAGTCCCCCAGTCCTCCTTCAATCCTGTCCTATTTGCAGTTTTCTTTGCTTCGTCTCTCTGTAACATAAGATTACACAGTTCCTCATCTAACCATGATGCTCTAGAACTTTTAACCGTAAACTTTTTTATAGGTGCATGTCTGTTTACTACTGGCAACAATAAATTTTCAAAAGCCCTCAATGCCTGATCTGGGTGGTCCTCCTTATAAACATCTGTCCAACATAAATTTTGTACTTCGTTACTGTAAGAATTTTGGCAGAAGCTTTTATATGATCTTTTATACATTACAATAGGTTTTCCTTTGGGTACTTTTGTTTTTCTAGTTAGAGCCACTAAATTGTGGTCACTGCACCCGATTAACACTGATATTCCCTTTGAACAAATATCCTTCGTGTTTGTAAAGACAAGATCTATACATGTTGATGTTTGTTTACCACAGCTGTCAGTATGTATTCGAGTTGAATGACTTATAACTTGTTCTAAACCACATGCATTTACTACATTTAAAAGTTGCCTCTTCAAAGGACAATGTGCAGAAAACCAGTTTATATTAAAATCACCCATAAAATATATTTCATTTCCTAAATCACACACATTATCAATCATTTGACATAGTTCATTAAGATAAGCAGCATTTGCACTTGGTGGCCTGTAGCAACATCCGACTAGCAGTGGTTTAATATATGGAAGATGCACCTGCAACCAGAGCACCTCCACACTGTCAGGCATCAGCTCCTTTCTGAGTTTTACTGGTAAATGATTCTGAATGTAGATGGCTACCCCGCCTCCATGTCCATTTCTATCATTTCTATAAATGTTATAGCCTTGAATACTGACTACATCATCAGAAAAAGTAGAATCAAGATGAGTCTCTGTCACTGCTAAAATATGAATATTATTTGTTACTAATACATCTGATAATTCAACAAGTTTATTTCTCACACTGCAAACATTCAAGTGAGCAAGTTTTAACCCTTTTTTTGGCAGTTGTAAATGCATAGACAGTCACTAGAGATTTTATGAATGTGACTATGCAGTTAGGTGTTTCTTCCTAGTTGGACATTTGTATTGCCAGCATTTTTGCTTCTGAAGATGGATAAGAGATCAGTTTATCATAGCGGAGAAAGGCTATCTCACCTCTCTCCCTGGCTGCTTTTAATGCTGGTAATAGTTCTTTCCTTTTTTGACGAACAGATGCTGGATAATCTTCATTTAGATAGATATTTGTGCCTTTTAGGCATTTAGCCTTTTCCATAACCTGTTGCTTGTCCTTGTAGCTCAGAAACTTGACCATAACAGGTCTTGGCCTGGTGGAATTGGCGCTCCTGAGTTTTCCAATTCTGTGCACTTTATCCACAGTCATCCTGCCATAATCCAGTTTTAGGTTATCTTCAAAAATCTGCTTTACTTTCACCTCTGAATCTTGCCATTTCTCATTTGGACTTTCTGGGATACCATCAATTAAAACATTATTTTGTTTATTATAGTTTTCAAGAATGTCCGCTTTTGAATCCAAAACCAGCATAGAGTCAGCTAATTTGTGAATATCATTTGAGTTTGAGTTACATCCATTATTAAGCTTGCTTTGTGCAGCTTTCAGTTCATCCACCTCCTTTTGGGTAAACTGCAAGCTAGTTTTCACGTCTTGTAGATCTTTCATTAGCTCATCCACTCGTTTAGTAACAGTGGTCATTATCATTTGTGTGAAGTTACTGTAACACTTCTCTTGTTGATGCAACAGTTCACCCCGGTGAACGAGAGGGTTGCGTCCCTGCGCTTTCGGGTCGGGGACAGGTCTCTCACTGTGGTGTCGGCCTACGGGCCGAACAGCAGTGCAGAGGACCCAGTCTTCTTGGAGTCTCTGGGAGGGGGACTAGACAGTGCACCGACCGGGGACTCCGTTGTTCTACTGGGGGACTTCACCGTCCACGTGGGCAACGACAGTGACACTTGGAGAGGGGTGATTGGGAGGAACGGCCTCCCTGATCTGAACCCGAGCGGTGTTCTGTTATTGGACTTCTGTGCTAGTCACAGTTTGTCTATAACGAACACCATGTTCGAGCACAAGGGGTCCATCGGTGCACATGGCACCAGGACTCCCTAGGTCGGAGGTCGATGATCGACTTTGTTGTCATGTCATCTGACCTCCGGCCGTGTGTCTTGGACACTCGGGTGAAGAGAGGAGCAGAGCTGTCAACTGATCACCACCTGGTGGTGAGTTGGATCCGCTGGCGAAGGAGGAAGCCCGAAAGACCTGGCAGGCCAAAGCGTATCGTGAGGGTCTGTTGGGAACGTCTGGCAGAACCCTCTATCAGTGCAGCCTTCAACTCACACCTGGGGTGAGTTGAAGGCTGGGGACATGGAGTCCGAGTGGGCTTTGTTCTCGGCCTCCATTGTCGATGCGGCCGCTCGTAGCTGTGGCCGTAAGGTCTGTGGTGCCTGTCGTGGCAGCAATCCCCAAACCCGGTGGTGGACACTGATAGTAAGGGATGCCGTCAGGCTGAAAAAGGAGGCCTACCGGGCCTTGCTGGCCTGGGGGACTCCTGAGGCATCTGACGGGTACCCGGCGGGCGTGCTGCAGCCCGGCGGGCTGCAGCACGCTTAGCCCGCCGGGCGGTTGCAGAGGCAAAAACTTGGGTTTGGGAGGAGTTCGGGGACTATCGGACGGCCCCAAGGAAATTCTGGCAAACCGTCCAGCGCCTCAGGAGTGGGAAGCAGTTTCTTCACCAACACTGTTTACAGTGCGGGGGGAGAGCTGCTGACCTCGACTGGGGATGTTGTCGGGCGGTGGAAGGAATACTTTGGGGATCTCCTCAATTACGCCTCTGGGACCCAGAGGCGGACTCGTCCATTATCCTGGCTGAAGGATAATGGCTTTCCAACCACCTCACTGAGGTGGTTGGAAAGCTCCTTGGTGGCAAGGCTCCGGGGGTGGATGAGATCTGTCCTGAGTACCTTAAGTTTCTGGATGTTATGGGGCTGTCTTGGCTGACACATCTCTACAACATCGCGTGGCGGTCGGGAACAGTACCTCTGGACTGGCAGCCCGGGGAGGTGGTCCCTCTGTATAAGAAGGGGGACTGGAGGGTGTGTTCCAACTACAGGGGAATCACACTCCTCAGCCTCCCCGGTAAAGTCTATGCCAGGGTACTGGAGAGGAGAGTCCGGCCGATAGTCGAACCTCGGATCCAAGAGGAGCAGTGTGGTTTTCGGCCTGGTCGTGGAACACTGGACCAGCTCTACACCCTCCATCGGGTGCTCGAGGGTTCATAGGAGTTTGCCAAACCAGTCCACATGTGTTTTGTGGACCTGGAGAAGGCATTCGACCGTGTCCCTCGTGGTGCCCTGTGGGGGTGCTCCGGGAGTATGGGGTCCGGGGCCCTTTGCTAAGGGCTGTCCGGTCCCTGTATGACCGGAGCAGGAGCTGTGTTCGCATTGCCGGCAGTAAGTCAGACCTGTTCCCGGTGCATGCAGCAGCGACCAAACCACAGTCACGCTTTAATGTGAGGAGCACCATGCCGGCTCCAGCAGGATGTGTGCCTCTGGGTTTGTCAATGGGAAAGACCATCAGACTTGACTAAGTGCGTTTAGACACTGAAGGTCTACAGTGAAAATGCTGATATTTACCGTGTGCACAGGATGACCACAGCAAACCAAGCCAGCATTTCCCAACTAAATTTCAAAGCACAATTTCATCATTTATTACTTTTTATTTTTTTAATCATTGCATTTATACAGCACCTTTCAAGACACCCAAAGCACTTTACAGTTCATTCTTCATTCACTTGATGGTGGTAAACTACTGTAGCCACAGCTGCCCTGGGGCAGACTGACGGAAGTGAGGCTCCAATCTGCACCATTGGTGCCTCCGACCACCACCAACACTCGCATACACACCACTTTCATACTAGGCAATGTGGGTGAAGTGTCTTGCCTAAGGACACAACAGTTTTTGTGACTGATGCCCCCCTGTGGCACCTGGAATTCCCAGTGGTCTCACATCCAAGTACTGACCAGGCCCTGCTGAGCTTCTGAGATCTGAGGAGATCAGGCCTTGACAAGCTGGTACGGCCACAATTAACAGTCCTTTTGAATCTGGGCTCCTGCAAAAGACACAGAACTGCCCCAAGAACATGTGCTCAATGCACAACATCAACAACTAATGCATTTTTTCTCTATATTTTGTTGGGGATACGCACCTATGTTTGTGTAGAGCTTCAGAAATAGGTTGGATTTTATTTTCTGAAATCTTCATGTGCTGTTCCTTTCACACAAAAACCTGAGTGTAAAATGTGCAGTTTTTACACTGGCGTAGGGCAAAGTACATGTGCAGTGTGTCCGGTATTGTACTGTATAACATTGATCAGAAAAGAGTCCCTTTAATGTGTGAAATGCAGTAAAATGTGACGTCCTATGAGCACAGTGCTGTCCATCCGTATGTCTGTGGCAAGTGTGGTGGGCGTTGGCGTGGCGACAGTGACAGCTCTGTGTGGGCGGGGCAGATGCTCACATATGTTTGCACAGAAACTCATTAGCGCCTGTTTCAGCTGCAGCCTGTTTAAACACACTCATTTTACATGTTATAACCTAGAGCTCAGCGCTCTAAAACACACATGTACAGTCCAGCTTATGCTGACCGAACCGGGACTGAACCAGGACTGAACCAGGACTGAACCAGGACTGAACCAGGACTCACTAAACTAAATGAAGTGTTAAAGTTTTAAATAAGCACCTCTGCTTTACCTGCTGTGTCTCACCAGATTTACAGAAATATGCAGGTCCAAATTTAACCCTAAGTTGTAGCCGTCGTTTTCAATGATCCCAATATTACGAAGGAAGACTTGAAAATTCTCTGTTTTGAAAAATGACAAAAAGTATTTTTTCTTTTTGTTTTGATCTTCTACAAAAATCATCATTTAAAATAATGAAAAAAATATCCAGTGGATTTGATCAAGAAGGAACAGAATATTTCTATTGCGGTAAAATACAGTTGGGTTTTGAAAAGCCCTGAGGATGTTAAAGTGGCACGAAGATGTTTTTGTAAATGAACACTGAATAGAAGTGTGGTGCTGACATGATTTGCAGCACGGAGCAGCTGGAGGAGGGAGGGGGTGTCCGGCTCAGGTTACCCAGGACAGAGGCACCAGAGCTGGGGAGAGCAGGCCCAAAAAAGCCCTCGGGACTGCTCCACACCAGAACCCCACTTCACTGGAGCCTGCAGCCAGCATGGGTCGAGGGGTAAGCTCCATGTTTAGCCTTTGCTCTTACAGCGGACTGTGCTAATTGTTTATTCAGGAGAATATTTGACTGTTCTGAAGCTGCTGCAGAGCCTGTGTTGATCAGTTTCACCTTTAGTTTTATTTGACTGCTCTGAAGCTGCTGCAGAGCCTGTGTTGATCAGTTTCACCTTTAGTTTTATTTGACTGTTCTGAAGCTGCTGCAGAGCCTGTGTTGACCAGTTTCACTTCTAGTTTTATTTGACTGTTCTGAAGCTGCTGCAGAGCCTGTGTTGATGCTATTATTAGAGCCACAGAGCAGAGCTGGTGTGTGCAGCGTGTAGCTTGATCTAGAGGCTAAAGGGACTGGGTTATGGGACTTGTGGCAAATGAATGGAAAATGAGTGTTTTTGAATGTTGCACACAAACATTAAAGTGCTGAGTCATTCAGTCATTTAAAAGTGGAGCAATCTGTGGAGACGTGAGCTCTTCACCCGGTAACCCATATTTTTCAAGATGTATTTTTAGCACTAAAACTCCTGTAACTCCTGCAGTAAGTGACAGAGTGACATGTGCAGTGCCACACTGTGGTCCACATCACTACAGTCAGATGGTGTCCGTCCATGGACTGGGTCTCTGCCCCCAACCCCCATGATGCCCACAGGGGACAGACCCATGATGTCGTTTTGGGCCTAGCCTGGACGGGTCATGTACGAGCCCCAAACCCAGGCCTGGCTCGGGGTCCGGCTGTTCCAGGGTTTGGCCCAGTTGCTCGATACGGGCAATGTGATGGTCCTTGTTACTCTCTTCATAAGGCTGTTGTGATCTCTGCAGGGTACCTCAGTGCTCAATTAGAGACCAGGTGAGGAGCTCAGTCACATGGGAGGAGGTCAGCGTAGAGCCACTGCTCCTCCAAAAAGGAAAAAGGAGCAGCTGAAGGGAGGGCATCTGTTCTGATGCCTCCTGGATGCCTCCCTGGGGAGGTGTTCATGAGGGACTATGGCTCTGGACTGGCCTGGGAATGTGGAAGAAAATGGATGAAATCTTCTGGACTGTGCACTACTATAAATCGAACAGTTCTGAAAAATTAGTTGCAAAGCAATTCGATTTTTAAAAATAATTTCCACCCAGCCCTTCTCTTAAATGCCCCCCTCCAGTCCCGTCACTGTCCCTCGGCTCACCTGTAGGAGACGCTCTCTCCTGTCCGTCATCAGGCCCACAGCTGAGCCCGGCCGTTAGCTGAATGTGCTAATCGTAACATTCAGCTGGATGGCGTTTGCTAGTGCCACTTTCTTGTCGTTTATTTGGGGTAATTACGTCATTTGCTTTTTACTCCTCCGTTGGGACCCTGCGCTCCTCTTTACGGCGTGGGGCTGATGGGTAATTGGCCTCCTGTATAGTGCTGGGAAATTGCCACAGCTCCACACAGAACGCGCTCTTCCGGATGACTTCACCTCCCGCTCCCACACTCCAAAAAGCAGAATACACAATGAGCCATTTTGGAAAATAATTTGAACTGGAAAGCAAAACACACAATCTGTCACTGGAATGTTTTGTTATATTTGTTGTTGAAATACATTTTTAAAGATCCTATATTACACTAAATAGACTCTTGTGAGCTTTAAGTCGTGTTAGAATGTAACAGAGCTGGAGTTGTGTTTGTTTCATTCCCATGTTTGAGTCATGTCTTATTATGAATTCTTTAAAAAAAACAAAGTCATTTATCTGATCTAATCCCACGTTTACAGGCCCCTCCTCCTCCCCCTCTCACCATGTGCAGCTCTGAGCAGACTGACAGCGCCAAATGACTCCCATGATGCACCACTCTCCCAACTGTTGTGACACCCCCCCCATCCCGAAACTGGACTAAACCAGGTCTAAACCAAGACTAAACCAGGACTAGACCAGGTCTGAAACAGGAATAAACCAGGTCTGAAACAGGACTGAAACGGGACGAAACCAGGACTAACCAGGACTAACCAGGACTAAACCAGGTCTGAAACCAGGACTAAACCAGGTCTGAAACAGGACTAAACCAGGTCTGAAACAGGACTAAACCAGGTCTGAAACAGGACTGAAACGGGACTGAACCAGGTCTAAACCAGGTCAAAACCAGGACTAAACCAGGTCTAAACCAGGAATAAACCAGGACGAAACCAGGTTTGAAACAGGACTAAAGCAGGACTAAACCAGATCTAAACCAGGACTAAACCAGGTCTGAAACAGGTCTAAACCAGGACTAAACCAGGTCTGAAACGGGTCTAAACCAGGACTAAACCAGGTCTGAAACAGGTCTAAACCAGGACTAAACCAGGTCTATACCAGGTCTGAAACAAGACTAAACCAGGACTAAACCAGGACTGAAACAAGATTAAACCAGGACTAAACCAGGACTCAACCAGGTCTAAACCAGGTCTAAATCAGGACTAAACCAGGTCTGAAACAGGACTAAACCAGGTCTAAACCAGAACTAAACCAGGACTAAACCAGGTTTGAAACAGGACTAAACCAGGACTAAACCAGGTCTAAACCAGGACTAAACCAGGACTAAACCAGGTCTAAACCAGGTCTAAACCAGGTCTATACCACGTCTAAACCAGGACTAAACCAGGACTAAACCAGGTCTAAACCAGGTCTAAACCAGGTCTAAACCAGGTCTGAAACAGGACTAAACCAGGACTGAACCAGGACTAAACCACATCTGAAACAGGACTAAACCAGGACTAAACCAGGTCTAAACCAGGTCTAAACCAGGCCTGAAACAGGACTAAACCAGGTCTAAACCAGGACTAAACCATGTCTGAAACAGAAATAAACCAGGACTAACCAGGACTAAACCAGGACTAAACCAGGACTAAACAAGGACTAAACCAGGTCTAAACCAGGATGAAACCAGGACTAAACCAGGACTAAACCAGGACTGAAACAAGATTAAACCAGGACTAAACCAGGTCTAAACCAGGTCTAAACCAGGTCTAAACCAGGACTAAACCAGGTCTGAAACAGGACTAACCAGGACTAAACCAGGTATAAACCAGGACTAAACCAGGACTGGACCAGGTCTGAAACAGGAATAAACCAGGTCTGAAACGGGACTAAACCAGGTCTAAACAAGGACTAAACCAGGACTAAACCAGTTCTAAACCAGGACTAAACCAGGTCTGAAACAGGTCTAAACCAGGACTAAACAAGGACTGAAACAAGATTAAACCAGGACTAAACCAGGACTCAGCCAGGTCTAAACCAGGTCTAAACCAGGACTAAACCAGGTCTGAAACAGGACTAAACCAGGTCTAAACCAGGACTAAACCAGGACTAAACCAGGTTTGAAACAGGACTAAACCAGGACTAAACCAGGTCTAAACCAGGACTAAACCAGGACTAAACCAGGACTAAACCAAGACTGAAACAGGATTAAACCAGCACTTAACCAGGACTAACCAGGACTAAACCAGGGCTAAACGAGGTCTGAAACAGGATTAAACCAGATCTAAACCAGATCTAAACCAGGTCTAAACAAGGACAAAATCAGGTCTAAACCATATCTAAACCAGGACTAAATCAGGTCTAAACCAGATCTAAACCAGGTCTACACCAGGACTAAATCGGGTCTAAACCAGATCTAAACCACGTCTATACCAGGTCTGAAACAGGACAAAACCAGGACTAAACCAGGACTAAACCAAGACTCAAACAGGATTAAACCAGCACTTAACCAGGACTAAACCAGGTCTAAACCAGGTCTATACCAGGTCTGAAACTGGACTAAATCAGGTCTAAACCAGGACTAAACCAGGTCTATACCAGGACTAAATCAGGTCTGAAACAGGACTAAACCAGTACTAAACCAGGACTAAACCAGGACTAAATCAGGTCTAAACCAGATCTAAACCAGGTCTATACCAGGTCTGAAACAGGACTAAATCAGGTCTAAACCAGGACTAAACCAGGTCTATACCAGGACTAAACCAGGTCTGAAACAGGACTAAACCAGGACTAAACCAGGAATAAATCAGGTCTAAACCAGATCTAAAACAGGTCTATACCAGGTCTGAAACAGGACAAAACCAAGACTAAACCAGGACTAAACCAGGACTAAACCAAGACTAAACCAGGTCTATAACAGGTCTGAAACTGGACTAAATCAGGTCTAAACCAGGACTAAACCAGGTCTATACCAGGTTTGAACCAGATATAAACAGGACTACACCAGGACTAAACCAGGACTAAACCAGGTCTAAACCAGGTCTATAACAGGTCTGAAACTGGACTAAATCAGGTCTAAACCAGGACTAAACCAGGTCTATACCAGGTTTGAACCAGATATAAACAGGACTACACCAGGACTAAACCAGGACTAAACCAGGTCTATACCAGGACTAAACCAGGTCTGAAACAGGACTAAACCAGGACTAAACCAGGAATAAACCACATCTGAAACAGAAATGAACCAGGACTAACCAGGACTAAACCAGGTATAAACCAGAACTAAACCAGGAATAAACCAGGACTAGACCAGGTCTGAAACAGAAATAAACCAGGACTAGACCAGGTCTGAAACAGGAATAAACCAGGTCTGAAACTGGACTGAAACGGGACTAAACCAGGTCTAAACCAGGTCTAAACCAGTTCTGAAACAGGAATAAACCAGGTCTGAAACAGGACTGAAACGGGACTAAACCAGGTCTAAACCAGGCTTAAACCAGGACTAAACCAGGTCTGAAACAGCACTGAAACGGGACTAAACCAGGTCTAAACCAGGACTATACCAGGTCTAAACCATGACTAAACCAGGTCTAAATCAGAACTAAACCAGGTTTAAACCAGAACTAAACCACAACTATACCAGGGCTAAACGAGGTCTGAAACAGGATTAAAGCAGATCTAAACCAGGTCTAAACCAGGACTAAATCAGGTCTAAACCATATCTAAACCAGGACTAAACCAGGACTAAACCAAGACTGAAACAGGATTAAACCAGCACTTAACCAGGACTAAACCAGGTCTAAACCAGGTCTATACCAGGTCTGAAACAGGACTAAACCAGGACTAAACCAGGTATAAACCAGAACTAAACCAGGAATAAACCAGGACTAGACCAGGTCTGAAACAGAAATAAACCAGGACTAGACCAGGTCTGAAACAGGAATAAACCAGGTCTGAAACTGGACTGAAACGGGACTAAACCAGGTCTAAACCAGGACTAAACCAGTTCTGAAACAGGAATAAACCAGGTCTGAAACAGGACTGAAACGGGACTAAACCAGGTCTAAACCAGGCTTAAACCAGGACTAAACCAGGTCTGAAACAGCACTGAAACGGGACTAAACCAGGTCTAAACCAGGACTATACTAGGTCTAAACCATGACTAAACCAGGTCTAAATCAGAACTAAACCAGGTTTAAACCAGAACTAAACCACGACTATACCAGGGCTAAACGAGGTCTGAAACAGGATTAAAGCAGATCTAAACCAGGTCTAAACCAGGACTAAATCAGGTCTAAACCATATCTAAACCAGGACTAAACCAGGACTAAACCAAGACTGAAACAGGATTAAACCAGCACTTAACCAGGACTAAACCAGGTCTAAACCAGGTCTATACCAGGTCTGAAACAGGACTAAACCAGGACTAAACCAGGACTAGACCAGGTCTAAACCAGGTCTATACCAGGTCTGAAACAGGACTAAACCAGGACTAAACCAGGACTACACCAGGTCTAAACCAGGTCTAAACCAGGTCTGAAACTGGACTAAATCAGGTCTAAACCAGGACTAAACCAGGACTAAACCAGGTCTAAACCAGGACCAAACCAGGTCTGAAACAGGACTAAACCAGATCTAAGCCAGGACTAAGCTAGGTCTAAACCAAGTCTATACCAGGTCTGAAACAGGACTAAACCCGGACTAAACCAGGACTAAACCAGGTCTAAACCAAGACTGAAACAGGATTAAACCAGCACTTAACCAGGACTAAACCAGATCTATACCAGGTTTGAAACTGGACTAAATCAGGTCTAAACCAGGTCTAAACCAGGTCTATACCAGGTCTGAAACAGGACTAAACCAGGACTAAACCAGGTCTAAAACAGGTCTGAAACAGGACTAAACCAGGACTAAAACAGTAATAAACCAGGTCTAAACCAGGTCTATACCAAGTCTATACCAGGTCTGAAACAGGACTTAACCAGGACTAAACCAGGTCTGGACCAGATCAAAACCAGGTCTGAAAGTGGACTAAACCAGGTCCAAACCAGGACTAAATCAGCTCTAAACCAGGACTAAACCAGGTCTGAAACAGGATTAAACCAGATCTAAACCATGTCTACACCAGGACTAAACCAGGACTAAATCAGGTCTAAACCAGGTCTAAACCAGGTCTACACCAGGACTAAATCGGGTCTAACCCAGGAATAAACCAGGACTAAACCAGGACTAAACCAAGACTGAAACAGGATTAAACCAGCACTTAACCAGGACTAAACCAGGTCTAAACCAGGTCTATACCAGGCCTGAAACAGGACTAAACTAGGACTGCACCAGGACTAAACCACGTCTGAAACAAAAATAAACCAGGACTAACCAGGACTTAAACAGGTCAATACTAGGTCTGAATCAGGACTAAAGCAGGACTAAATCAGGACTAAACCAGGTCTAAACCAGGACTAAACCAGGTCGGAAACAGGAATAAACCAGGACTAAACCAGGACTAAACCAGGACTAAACCAGGACTAAACCAGGACTGAAACTGGATTAAACCAGGACTAAACCAGGACTAAACCAGGTCAATACTAGGTCTGAATCAGGACTAAACCAGGACTAAACCAGGACTAAACCAAGTCTAAATCATGTCTAAACCAGGACTAAACCAGGACTAAACCAGGACTAAACCAGGTCTAAACCAGGTCTAAACCAGGTCGGAAACAGCAATAAACCAGGACTGAAACAGGAATAAAACAAGACTAAACCAGGACTAAACCAGGACTATAGCAGGGCTGAAACAGGACTTAACCAGGACTAAACCAGGTCTGGACCAGATCAAAACCAGGTCTGAAAGTGAACTAAACCAGGTCTAAACCAGGACTAAATCAGCTCTAAACCAGGACTAAACCAGGTCTGAAACAGGATTAAACCAGATCTAAACCAGGTCTAAACCAGGACTAAATCAGGTCTAAACCATATCAAAACCAGGACTAAACCAGGACTAAATCAGGTCTAAACCAGTTCTAAACCAGGTCTATACCAGGTCTGAAACAGGACAAAACCAGGACTAAACCAGGACTAAACCAGGACTAAACCAAGACTGAAACAGGATTAAACCAGCACTTTACCAAGACTAAACCAGGTCTAAACCAGGTCTATACCAGGTCTGAAACAGGACTAAACCAGGACCAAACCAGGACTAGACCAGGTCTAAACCAGGTCTAAACCAGGTCTGAAAGTGGACTAAATCAGGTCTAAACCAGGACTAAACCAGGTCTGTACCAGGTTTAAACCAGATCTATACCAGGTCTGAAACAGGACTAACCAGGACTAAACCAGGACTAAACAAGGTCTAAACCAGGACTAAACCATGTCTGAAACAGGACTAAACCAGGACTAAAACAGGAATAAACCAGGTCTATACCAGGTCTGAAACAGGACTTAACCAGGACTAAATCAGGTCTAAACCACATCTAAACCAGGTCTATACCAGGTCTGAAACAGGACAAAACCAGGACTAAACCAGGACTAAAAAAGACTGAAACAGGATTAAACCAGCACTTAACCAGGACTAAACCAGGTCTGAACCAGGTCTATACCAGGCCTGAAACAGGACTAAACCAGGACTAAACCAGGTCTGAAACTGGACTAAATCAGGTCTAACCCAGTACTCAACCAGGTCTAAACCAGGTCTAAACCAGGTCTGAAACAGGACTAAACCAAGACTGCACCAGGACTAAACCACGTCTGAAACAAAAATAAACCAGGACTAAACAGGACTACACCAGGACTGAAACTGGATTAAACCAGGACTAAACCAGGACTTAAACAGGTCAATACTAGGTCTGAATCAGGACTAAATCAGGACTAAATCAGGACTAAACCAGGTCTAAACCAGGACTAAACCAGGTCGGAAACAGGAATAAACCAGGACTAAACCAGGACTAAACCAGGACTAAACCAGGACTGAAACTGGATTAAACCAGGACTAAACCAGGACTAAACCAGGTCAATACTAGGTCTGAATCAGGACTAAACCAGGACTAAACCAAGTTTAAATCATGTCTAAACCAGGACTAAACAAGGTCTAAACCAGGACTAAACCATGTCTGAAACAGGACTAAACCAGGACTAAAACAGGAATAAACCAGGTCTATACCAGGTCTATACCAGGTCTGAAACAGGACTTAACCAGGACTAAATCAGGTCTAAACCACATCTAAACCAGGTCTATACCAGGTCTGAAACAGGACAAAACCAGGACTAAACCAGGACTAAAAAAGACTGAAACAGGATTAAACCAGCACTTAACCAGGACTAAACCAGGTCTAAACCAGGTCTATACCAGGTCTGAAACAGGACTAAACCAGGTCTAAACCAGGTCTGAAACTGGACTAAATCAGGTCTAACCCAGGACTCAACCAGGTCTAAACCAGGTCTAAACCAGGTCTGAAACAGGACTAAACCAGGACTGCACCAGGACTAAACCATGTCTGAAACAAAAATAAACCAGGACTAACCAGGACTACACCAGGACTGAAACTGGATTAAACCAGGACTAAACCAGGACTTAAACAGGTCAATACTAGGTTTGAATCAGGACTAAAGCAGGACTAAATCAGGACTAAACCAGGTCTAAACCAGGACTAAACCAGGTCGGAAACAGGAATAAACCAGGACTAAACCAGGACTAAACCAGGACTGAAACTGGATTAAACCAGGACTAAACCAGGTCAATACTAGGTCTGAATCAGGACTAAACCAGGACTAAACCAGGACTAAACCAGGTCTAAACCAGGTCTAAACCAGGTCGGAAACAGGAATAAACCAGGACTGAAACAGGAATAAACCAAGACTAAACCAGGACTAAACCAGGTCTAAACCAGGTCTATACCAGGTCTGAAACAGGACTAAACCAGGACAAAACCAGGTCTATAGCAGGGCTGAAACAGGACTTAACCAGGACTAACCCAGGTCTGGACCAGATCAAAACCAGGTCTGAAAGTGGACTAAACCAGGTCTAAACCAGGACTAAACCAGGTCTGAAACAGGATTAAACCAGATCTAAACCAGGTCTAAACCAGGACTAAATCAGGTCTAAACCATATCAAAACCAGGACTAAACCAGGACTAAATCAGGTCTAAACCAGATCTAAACCAGGTCTACACCAGGACTAAATCGGGTCTAACCCAGGAATAAACCAGGACTAAACCAGGACTAAATCAGGTCTAAACCAGATCTAAACCAGGTCTATACCAGGTCTGAAACAGGACAAAACCAGGACTAAACCAGGACTAAACCAGGACTAAACCAAGACTGAAACAGGATTAAACCAGCACTTTACCAGGACTAAACCAGGTCTAAACCAGGTCTATACCAGGTCTGAAACAGGACTAAACCAGGACCAAACCAGGACTAGACCAGGTCTAAACCAGGTCTAAACCAGGTCTGAAAGTGGACTAAATCAGGTCTAAACCAGGACTAAACCAGGTCTGTACCAGGTTTAAACCAGATCTATACCAGGTCTGAAACAGGACTAACCAGGACTAAACCAGGACTAAACCAGGTCTAAACCAGGATTAAACCATGTCTGAAACAGGACTAAACCAGGTCTAAACCAGGTCTTAACCAGGTCTAAACCAGGACTAAATCAGGTCGGAAACAGGAATAAACCAGGACTAAACCAGGACTAAACCAGGTCTGAAACTGGATTAAACCAGGACTAAACCAGGACTAAACCATTTCAATACTAGGTCTGAATCAGGACTAAACCAGGACTAAACCACGTCTAAACCAGGACTAAACCAGGTCGGAAACAGGAATAAACCAGGACTGAAACAGGAATAAACCAGGACTAAACCAGGTCTGAAACAGAAATAAACTGGGACTAACAAGGACTAAACCAGGACTGAAACTGGATTAAACCAGGACTAAACCAGGACTAAACCAGGTCTTAACCAGGTCTAAACCAGGATTAAACCAGGACTGAAACTGGATTAAACCAGGACTAAACCAGGACTATACCAGGTCAATACTAGGTCTGAATCAGGACTAAACCAGGACTAAACCATTTCTAAATCAGGTCTAAACCAGGACCAAACCAGGACTAAACCAGGTCTAAACCAGGACTAAACCAGGTCGGAAACATTAATAAACCAGGACTGATACAGGAATAAACCAGGACTAAAAAAGGAATAAACCAGGTCTAAACCAGGTCTATACCAGGTCGGAAACAGGACTTAACCAGGACTAAACCAGGTCTAAACCAGGACTAAATCAGCTCTAAATCAGGACCAAATAAGGTCTAAACCAGGAATAAACCAAGTCTGAAACAGGACTAAACCAGGACTAAACAAGGTCAAAACCAGGTCTGAAACAGGACTAAACCAGGACTAAAAAAGGAATAAACCAGATCTAAACCAGGTCTAAACCAGGACTAAATCAGGTCTAAACCATATCTAAACCAGGACTAAACCAGGACTAAATCAGGTCTAAATCAGGTATACACCAGGTCTGAAACAGGACTTAACCAGGACTAAACCAGGTCTAAACCAGGTCTATACCAGGTCTGAAACTGGACTAAATCAGGTCTAAACCAGGACTCAACAAGGTATAAACCAGGTCTAAACCAGGTCTGAAACAGGACTAAACCAGGACTAAACCACGTCTGAAACAAAAATAAACCAGGACTAAACCAGGTATAAACCAGGACTAAACCAGGACTGAAACTGGATTAAACCAGGACTAAACCAGGACTAAACCAGGACTAAACCAGGACTAAACCAGGACTAAACCAGGTCCGAAACAGGAATAAACCAGGACTAAACCAGGTCTAAACCAGGACTGAAATTGGATTAAACCAGGACTAAACCAGGTCTAAACCAGGACTGAAATTGGACTAAACCAGGACTAAACCAGGACTAAACCAAGTCTAAATCAGGTCTAAACCAGGTCTAAACCAGGACTAAACCAGGTCGGAAACAGGAATAAACCAGGACTGAAACAGGAATAAACCAAGACTAAACCAGGACTAAACCAGGTCTAAACCAGATCTAAACCAGGTCTATACCAGGTCTGAAACAGGACAAAACCAGGACTAAACCAGGACTAAACCAAGACTGAAACAGGATTAACCAGCACTTAACCAGGACTAAACCAGGTCTAAACCAGGTCTATACCAGGTCTGAAACAGGACTAAACCAGGACTAAACCAGGACTAGACCAGGTCTAAACCAGGTCTAAACCAGGTCTGAAACTGGACTAAATCATGTCTAAACCAGGACTCAGCCAGATCTAAACCAGGTCTAAACCAGGTCTGAAACAGGACTAAACAAGGACTGAACCAGGAGTAAACCACATCTGAAACAGGACTAAACCAGGACTAAACCAGGTCTAAACCAGGACTAAACCATGTCTGAAATAGGACTAAACCAGGACTAAACCAGGACTAAACCAGGACTGAAACTGGATCAAACTAGGACTAAACCAGGACTAAACCAGGTCAATACTAGGTCTGAATCAGGACTAAACCAGGACTAAACCAGGACTAAACCAGGACTAAACCAGGTCTAAACCAGGACTGAAACTGGATTAAACCAGGACTAAACCAGGACTAAACCAGGTCAATACTAGGTCTGAATCAGGACTAAACCAGGACTAAACCAGGTCTAAACCAGGACTAAACCAGGACTAAACCATGTCTCAATCATTTCTAAACCAGGACTAAACCAGGACAAAACCAGATCGGAAACAGGAATAAACCAACACTAAACCAGGTCTAAACCAGGTCTGAATCAGGACTAAACCAGGACTAAACCAGGTCTAAACCAGGACTAAACCAGGACTAAACCATGTCTAAATCATTTCTAAACCAGGTCTACACCAGGACTAAACCAGATCGGAAACAGGAATAAACCAACACTAAACCAGGTCTGAATCAGGACTAAGCCAGGTCTAAACCAGGTCTGAATCAGGACTAAGCCAGGTCTAAACCAGGACTAAACCAAGTCTAAATCAGTTCTAAACCAGGACTAAACCAGGACTAAACCAGGTCTAAACCAGGTCTATACCAGGTCGGAAATAGGAATAAACCAGGACTAAACCAGGTCTATACCAGGTTTAAACCAGATCTAAACAGTGCTAAACCAGGACTAAACCAGGTCTAAACCATGTCTAAACAAGGACTAAATCAGGTGTAAACCAGGAATAAACCAGGTCTAAACCAGGTCTATACCAGGTTTAAAACAGGACTAAACGAGGATTAAATGAGGTCTAAACTAGGTCTAAACCAGGTCTGAAACAGGACTAAACCAGGACCAAACCAGGTCTAAACCAGGACTAAACCAGTTCTAAACCAGGCCTAAATCAGGTATAAACCAGGACTAAACCAGGTCTAAACCAGGACTAAACCAGGTCTAAACCAGGCCTAAATTAGCTCTGAAACAGGACTAAACCAGGACTAAACCAGGGCTAAACCAGGTCTAAACCAGGACTAAACCAGGACTAAATCAGAACTAAACCAGGTTTAAACCAGAACTAAACCACGACTATACCAGGGCTAGCGAGGGTCTGAAACAGGATTAAACCAGATCTAAACCAGGTCTAAATCAGGTCTGAAACTGGACTAAATCAGGTCTACACAGATCTAAACCAGGTCTAAACTAGGACTATACCAGGTCTTAAACAGGACTAAAACCGGTCTAAACCAGGTCTAAACCAGGTCTGAAACTGGACTAAATCAGGTCTAAACCAGGACTAAACCAGGTCTATACCAGGTCTAAATGGGTGGGATATAATAAGTTTTACTTCTACCCACTCCTTTTTGGGCATGTATATATAGGTATATATTTGTATTTGTGTCCATATATCCATTCTTTTTTTTCCTGTGTAACCTTGTTTATTTAAATTGAATGACATTGTACATATTCTGTGTACTACAAGTATCATATGCTCGAAAAAAATAAATTACTACTACTACTACTAAATCAGGTCTGAAGAGGACTAAACCAGGTCTAAACCAGGACTAAACCAGGTCTATACCAGGTCTAAACCAGGACTAAACCAGGTCTATACCAGGTTTAAACCAGATCTAAACAGGACTAAACCAGGTCTAAACCAAGACTAAACCAGGTCTAAACCAGGTTTAATCCAGATCTAAACAGGACTAAACCAGGACTAAACCAAGACTAAACCAGGTCTAAACCAGGTTTAATCCAGATCTAATCAGGACTAAACCAGGACTAAACCAAGACTAAACCAGGTCTAAACCAGGTCTGGATCAGATCAAAATCAGCTCTGAAACTGGACTAAACCAGGTTTAAACTAGGCCTGAACCAGGACTAAATCAGGTCTGAACCAGGACTAACCCAGGTCTAAACCAGGACCAAATAAGGTCTAAACCAGGACTAAACCAGGACTAAATCAGGTCTAAAGCAGGACTAAACCAGGACTAAACAAGGTCTAAACCTGGACTATACCAGGTCTAATCCAGGTCTAAACCATGTGTAAACTAGGCCTAAACAAGGATTAAATCACGACTAAACCAGTTCTAAATCAGAACTAAACCAGGTTTAAACCAGAACTAAACCAGGACTAAACCAGGACTAAACCAGGTCCGAAACAGGAATAAACCAGGACTAAACCAGGTCTAAACCAGGACTGAAATTGGATTAAACCAGGACTAAACCAGGTCTAAACCAGGACTGAAATTGGACTAAACCAGGACTAAACCAGGACTAAACCAAGTCTAAATCAGGTCTAAACCAGGTCTAAACCAGGACTAAACCAGGTCGGAAACAGGAATAAACCAGGACTGAAACAGGAATAAACCAAGACTAAACCAGGACTAAACCAGGTCTAAACCAGATCTAAACCAGGTCTATACCAGGTCTGAAACAGGACTAAACCAGGACTAAACCAGGACTAGACCAGGTCTAAACCAGGTCTAAACCAGGTCTGAAACTGGACTAAATCATGTCTAAACCAGGACTCAGCCAGATCTAAACCAGGTCTAAACCAGGTCTGAAACAGGACTAAACAAGGACTGAACCAGGAGTAAACCACATCTGAAACAGGACTAAACCAGGACTAAACCAGGTCTAAACCAGGACTAAACCATGTCTGAAATAGGACTAAACCAGGACTAAACCAGGACTAAACCAGGACTGAAACTGGATCAAACTAGGACTAAACCAGGACTAAACCAGGTCAATACTAGGTCTGAATCAGGACTAAACCAGGACTAAACCAGGACTAAACCAGGACTAAACCAGGTCTAAACCAGGACTGAAACTGGATTAAACCAGGACTAAACCAGGACTAAACCAGGTCAATACTAGGTCTGAATCAGGACTAAACCAGGACTAAACCAGGTCTAAACCAGGACTAAACCAGGACTAAACCATGTCTCAATCATTTCTAAACCAGGACTAAACCAGGACAAAACCAGATCGGAAACAGGAATAAACCAACACTAAACCAGGTCTAAACCAGGTCTGAATCAGGACTAAACCAGGACTAAACCAGGTCTAAACCAGGACTAAACCAGGACTAAACCATGTCTAAATCATTTCTAAACCAGGTCTACACCAGGACTAAACCAGATCGGAAACAGGAATAAACCAACACTAAACCAGGTCTGAATCAGGACTAAGCCAGGTCTAAACCAGGTCTGAATCAGGACTAAGCCAGGTCTAAACCAGGACTAAACCAAGTCTAAATCAGTTCTAAACCAGGACTAAACCAGGACTAAACCAGGTCTAAACCAGGTCTATACCAGGTCGGAAATAGGAATAAACCAGGACTAAACCAGGTCTATACCAGGTTTAAACCAGATCTAAACAGTGCTAAACCAGGACTAAACCAGGTCTAAACCATGTCTAAACAAAGGACTAAATCAGGTGTAAACCAGGAATAAACCAGGTCTAAACCAGGTCTATACCAGGTTTAAAACAGGACTAACGAGGATTAAATGAGGTCTAAACTAGGTCTAAACCAGGTCTGAAACAGGACTAAACCAGGACCAAACCAGGTCTAAACCAGGACTAAACCAGTTTCTAAACCAGGCCTAAATCAGGTATAAACCAGGACTAAACCAGGTCTAAACCAGGACTAAACCAGGTCTAAACCAGGCCTAAATTAGCTCTGAAACAGGACTAAACCAGGACTAAACCAGGGCTAAACCAGGTCTAAACCAGGACTAAACCAGGACTAAATCAGAACTAAACCAGGTTTGACCAGAACTAAAACCGACTATACCAGGGCTAAGCGAGGTCTGAAACAGGATTAAACCAGATCTAAACCAGGTCTAAATCAGGTCTGAAACTGGACTAAATCAGGTCTACACCAGATCTAAACCAGGTCTAAACTAGGTCTATACCAGGTCTGAAACAGGACTAAACCGGGTCTAAACCAGGTCTAAACCAGGTCTGAAACTGGACTAAATCAGGTCTAAACCAGGACTAAACCAGGTCTATACCAGGTCTAAATGGGTGGGATATAATAAGTTTTACTTCTACCCACTCCTTTTGGGCATGTATATATAGGTATATATTTGTATTTGTGTCCATATATCCATTCTTTTTTCCTGTGTAACCTTGTTTATTTAAATTGAATGACATTGTACATATTCTGTATTACTACAAGTATCATATGCTCAGAAAAAATAAATTACTACTACTACTACTAAATCAGGTCTGAAGAGGACTAAACCAGGTCTAAACCAGGACTAAACCAGGTCTATACCAGGTCTAAACCAGGACTAAACCAGGTCTATACCAGGTTTAAACCAGATCTAAACAGGACTAAACCAGGTCTAAACCAAGACTAAACCAGGTCTAAACCAGGTTTTAATCCAGATCTAAACAGGACTAAACCAGGACTAAACCAAGACTAAACCAGGTCTAAACCAGGTTTAATCCAGATCTAATCAGGACTAAACCAGGACTAAACCAAGACTAAACCAGGTCTAAACCAGGTCTGGATCAGATCAAAATCAGCTCTGAAACTGGACTAAACCAGGTTTAAACTAGGCCTGAACCAGGACTAAATCAGGTCTGAACCAGGACTAACTTGAGGTCTAAACCAGGACCAAATAAGGTCTAAACCAGGACTAAACCAGGACTAAATCAGGTCTAAAGCAGGACTAAACCAGGACTAAACAAGGTCTAAACCTGGACTATACCAGGTCTAATCCAGGTCTAAACCATGTGTAAACTAGGCCTAAACAAGGATTAAATCACGACTAAACCAGTTCTAAATCAGAACTAAACCAGGTTTAAACCAGAACTAAACCAGGACTAAACCAGGACTAAACCAGGTCCGAAACAGGAATAAACCAGGACTAAACCAGGTCTAAACCAGGACTGAAATTGGATTAAACCAGGACTAAACCAGGTCTAAACCAGGACTGAAATTGGACTAAACCAGGACTAAACCAGGACTAAACCAAGTCTAAATCAGGTCTAAACCAGGTCTAAACCAGGACTAAACCAGGTCGGAAACAGGAATAAACCAGGACTGAAACAGGAATAAACCAAGACTAAACCAGGACTAAACCAGGTCTAAACCAGATCTAAACCAGGTCTATACCAGGTCTGAAACAGGACAAAACCAGGACTAAACCAGGACTAAACCAAGACTGAAACAGGATTAACCAGCACTTAACCAGGACTAAACCAGGTCTAAACCAGGTCTATACCAGGTCTGAAACAGGACTAAACCAGGACTAAACCAGGACTAGACCAGGTCTAAACCAGGTCTAAACCAGGTCTGAAACTGGACTAAATCATGTCTAAACCAGGACTCAGCCAGATCTAAACCAGGTCTAAACCAGGTCTGAAACAGGACTAAACAAGGACTGAACCAGGAGTAAACCACATCTGAAACAGGACTAAACCAGGACTAAACCAGGTCTAAACCAGGACTAAACCATGTCTGAAATAGGACTAAACCAGGACTAAACCAGGACTAAACCAGGACTGAAACTGGATCAAACTAGGACTAAACCAGGACTAAACCAGGTCAATACTAGGTCTGAATCAGGACTAAACCAGGACTAAACCAGGACTAAACCAGGACTAAACCAGGTCTAAACCAGGACTGAAACTGGATTAAACCAGGACTAAACCAGGACTAAACCAGGTCAATACTAGGTCTGAATCAGGACTAAACCAGGACTAAACCAGGTCTAAACCAGGACTAAACCAGGACTAAACCATGTCTCAATCATTTCTAAACCAGGACTAAACCAGGACAAAACCAGATCGGAAACAGGAATAAACCAACACTAAACCAGGTCTAAACCAGGTCTGAATCAGGACTAAACCAGGACTAAACCAGGTCTAAACCAGGACTAAACCAGGACTAAACCATGTCTAAATCATTTCTAAACCAGGTCTACACCAGGACTAAACCAGATCGGAAACAGGAATAAACCAACACTAAACCAGGTCTGAATCAGGACTAAGCCAGGTCTAAACCAGGTCTGAATCAGGACTAAGCCAGGTCTAAACCAGGACTAAACCAAGTCTAAATCAGTTCTAAACCAGGACTAAACCAGGACTAAACCAGGTCTAAACCAGGTCTATACCAGGTCGGAAATAGGAATAAACCAGGACTAAACCAGGTCTATACCAGGTTTAAACCAGATCTAAACAGTGCTAAACCAGGACTAAACCAGGTCTAAACCATGTCTAAACAAGGTCTAAATCAGGACTAAATCAGGTGTAAACCAGGAATAAACCAGGTCTAAACCAGGTCTATACCAGGTTTAAAACAGGACTAAACGAGGATTAAATGAGGTCTAAACTAGGTCTAAACCAGGTCTGAAACAGGACTAAACCAGGACCAAACCAGGTCTAAACCAGGACTAAACCAGTTCTAAACCAGGCCTAAATCAGGTATAAACCAGGACTAAACCAGGTCTAAACCAGGACTAAACCAGGTCTAAACCAGGCCTAAATTAGCTCTGAAACAGGACTAAACCAGGACTAAACCAGGGCTAAACCAGGTCTAAACCAGGACTAAACCAGGACTAAATCAGAACTAAACCAGGTTTAAACCAGAACTAAACCACGACTATACCAGGGCTAAACGAGGTCTGAAACAGGATTAAACCAGATCTAAACCAGGTCTAAATCAGGTCTGAAACTGGACTAAATCAGGTCTACACCAGATCTAAACCAGGTCTAAACTAGGTCTATACCAGGTCTGAAACAGGACTAAACCGGGTCTAAACCAGGTCTAAACCAGGTCTGAAACTGGACTAAATCAGGTCTAAACCAGGACTAAACCAGGTCTATACCAGGTCTAAATGGGTGGGATATAATAAGTTTTACTTCTACCCACTCCTTTTTGGGCATGTATATATAGGTATATATTTGTATTTGTGTCCATATATCCATTCTTTTTTTTCCTGTGTAACCTTGTTTATTTAAATTGAATGACATTGTACATATTCTGTGTACTACAAGTATCATATGCTCGAAAAAAATAAATTACTACTACTACTACTAAATCAGGTCTGAAAGAGGACTAAACCAGGTCTAAACCAGGACTAAACCAGGTCTATACCAGGTCTAAACCAGGACTAAACCAGGTCTATACCAGGTTTAAACCAGATCTAAACAGGACTAAACCAGGTCTAAACCAAGACTAAACCAGGTCTAAACCAGGTTTAATCCAGATCTAAACAGGACTAAACCAGGACTAAACCAAGACTAAACCAGGTCTAAACCAGGTTTAATCCAGATCTAATCAGGACTAAACCAGGACTAAACCAAGACTAAACCAGGTCTAAACCAGGTCTGGATCAGATCAAAATCAGCTCTGAAACTGGACTAAACCAGGTTTAAACTAGGCCTGAACCAGGACTAAATCAGGTCTGAACCAGGACTAACCCAGGTCTAAACCAGGACCAAATAAGGTCTAAACCAGGACTAAACCAGGACTAAATCAGGTCTAAAGCAGGACTAAACCAGGACTAAACAAGGTCTAAACCTGGACTATACCAGGTCTAATCCAGGTCTAAACCATGTGTAAACTAGGCCTAAACAAGGATTAAATCACGACTAAACCAGTTCTAAATCAGAACTAAACCAGGTTTAAACCAGAACTAAACCACAACTATACCAGGGCTAAATGAAGTCTGAAACAGGATGAAAGCAGATCTAAACCAGGTCTAAACCAGGACTAAATCAGGTCTAAACCATATCTAAACAAGGACTAAACCAGGAATAAATCAGGTCTAAAACAGATCTAAAACAGGTCTAAACCAGGGTCTAAACCAGGACTAAACCAGGTCTGAAACAAGACTAAACAAGGTCTGAAACAGTAATAAACCAGGTCTAAACCAGGACAAAGCCAGGTCTAAACCAGGTCTAAACCAGGTCTATACTAGGTCTGAAACAGGACTAAACCAGGTCTATACCAGGTCTGAAACAGGACTAAACCAGGACTAAACCAGGACTAAACCAGGACTAAACCAGGTCTATACCAGGTTTAAACCAGATCTAAACAGGACTAAACCAGGACTAAACCAGGTCTAAAGCAGGTCTGAAACTGGACTAAATCAGGTCTACACCAGGACTAAACCAGATCTATACCAGGTCTAAATCAGGTCTGAAACAGGACTAAACCAGTACTAAACCATGTCTAAACCAGGATTAAACCAGGTCTGAAACAGGACTAAACAAGGTCTGAAACAGGAATAAACCAGGTCTACACCAGGACTAAACAAGTTCTAAACCAGGTCTGTACCAGGTCTGAAACAGGACTAAACCAGGATTAAACCAGGTCTAAACCAGGTCTAAACAACGTCTGAAACAGGACTAAACCAGGATTAAACCAGTTCTAAACCAGGTCTAAACAAGGTCTGAAACAGGACTAAACCAGGACTAAACCGGGTCTAAACCAGGACAAAACCAGGTATATACCAGGTTTAAACCAGATCTAAACAGGACTAAACCAGGACTAAAACAGGTCTAAATCAGGTCTGAAACTGGACTAAATCAGGTCTAAACCAGGACTAAACCAGGTCTATACCAGGTCTAAATCAGGTCTGAAACAGAATTAAATCAGGTCTAACCCAGGACTAAACCAGGTCTATACCAGGTCTAAATCAGGTCAGAAACTGGACTAAATCAGGTCTAAACCAGGACTAAACTAGGACTAAACCAGAACTAAATCAGGTCTAAACCAGATCTAAACCAGGTCTAAACCAGGACTAAACCAGAACTAAGTCAGGTCTAAACCAGGTCTAAACCAGGACTAAACCAGGACTAAATCAGGTCTAAACCAGATCTAAACCAGGTGTAAACCAGGACTAAACCTGGACTAACCCAGGACTAAATCAGGTCTAAACCAGATCTAAACCATTTCTAAACCAGGTCTGTACCAGATCTAAACCTGGTCTAAACCAGGACTAACCCAGGACTCAATCAGGTCTAAACCAGGACTAAACCAGGTCTAAACCAGGTCTAAAACAGGTGTAAACTAGGCCTAAACCAGGGCTAAACCAGGTCTAAATCAGATCTAAACCAGGACTAAATAAGGTCTAAACCAGATCTAAACCAGGAGTAAATCAGGTCTAAACCAGATCTAAACCAGGTCTAAACTAGATCTAAACCAGGTCTAAACCAGGATTAAATCAGGTCTAAACCAGGACTAAACCAGGTCTAAACTAGATCTAAACCAGGTCTAAACCAGGATTAAATCAGGTCTAAACCAGGACTAAACCAGGACTAAACCAGGACTAAATCAGGTCTAAACCAGGACTGAACCAGGACTAAGTAAGGTCTAAAGCTTTCTCTAAACCAGGTCCAAACCAGGACTAAAACAGGAACAAATCAGGTCTAAACCAGGACTAAACCAGGTCTCAACCAGGACTAAATCAGGTCTAAATCTGGACTAAACCAGGACTAACCCAGGACTAAATCAGGTTTAAACCAGATCTAAACCAGGTCTAAACCAGGTCTGTACCAGATCTAAAGCAGGTCTGACAGGTCTTCTCTATCCTGTAGGGGGCGACAGAGTGTATAATGGTGCAGAGTCTTTGTGGAGATTCTGAATGAAGCTTGTTGTGTCTTGGGGGTGATGTGTTACAGGTCTGTCCAAAACTCTCTCTCAGCTCTTTTTCCATCCCTCTCTTTGTCTCTCTGTTCACCTTTCCAACCCTTCTCCCTCGCTGCCTCTCTCTTCCTCCCTTGTTCTTTCTCACTTCCCTCTCTCTCCTCTCTCTCTCTCCCCTGTACTCCATCTCTCAGTATCCTCCTCTCCTCTTCCCACCTCCCTGTGTTCCACTCTTTCTACTCTCCTTCCCTCTGCATCTCTCTGTAGTGCTGTGAGGTGCCTGACTATATGTGATTGTGGATTTTTATGGATTTTACACAATTTTACTGACAAATCTCTCTCTCTGTCCCTCATTCTTCCTCCCTGCCTCTCTCACTCCCTTAACCCCACTCTTTCTCTATTTGTTTCTCTCCCTCTCTCTCTCCCTCACTCTACAGCTCTCACTCACTGTGTCTCTTTCTCCCCAGCGTGGAGAGAATGGAGATGAAGGGAAGAGGAAGAAGAGAAAGAAGGATCAGGACTTGGATGAGCTGAAGAAGGAGGTGTCCTTGGTAAGAAACACACTCTCTCTATCCTTTTGCTTTTGCTGTGAACTGATAGAGAATACATGAGTCAAGATTACCAACCACAGAGAAGAGGACTAAAGGAGCGTGACATCACCCACAGCATTCAGTCAAATGAAGCTCACAGAGGCTTGCAGGAACACACTGCAACAAACTAAATCTAGCCATATTAAAATGACTTGAATTCAGAAAGTTTTATCATGATTTGAGTAAATTTCACTTGCCAAGTAAAATTTTTTAGTACTTAAAATATGAAAACACATCTGGCTGCACTTAAAATAAGAAAAACAACTTTTTGCACTTAACATAAGAAACCAAATGGAATGTTGCTTGAATTAAGAAAACTAACAAACACTTATTCCACTGGCAGATCATTTGACAAGTCAAATGTTTTTAATTTAAGTCATTTTAACTTACCTAGATACTGTTTTTTTCCAGTGTAGGAATTGATTTATGTGAAAATAGTGAAATAAAAACCCCAGGATCATGTAGAACAGGTCAATAAGAACATTTTAAGACCAAAATGAGGAGCCTGACAGTAGCAGTTACAGAGACATGGGCGACGTTATTTCAATACAAAGTGAATTGGAGCCAGAGTCGATAGAGCCAGATGCATCCCCTACAGTGCAAAAAGCTTAGCCAAAATGTAAGATTTAAACATGTAAATCTATCAGAAAATTACTTAAAAGTGGTGAAATGATCTGTTCATGCAGCAAGATCATTTTACTGGACAAGGTAACTTAAAACAACTGAACAATCTCTAGACTTGAATGAAGCAGTCCCAGGTCTAATAGGTCATAAATCTGAAAACAGTTATTTATTTATTTGTTTATTCAATATTTTACCAGATAAATCCATTGAGAACAGCTTCTCATTTGCAATGACAACCTGGTCAAGAGGCAGTAAAACAGCACAAGCAGAACACACTCACACATTAAACGTAACATGAAACAGTGAATAGAAACATGAGACACTGAAACATTTGCAGATTAAAGATATAAAAGTCATAAAATCATGTGCAATGATCCCGTAAAATACTCTGGATGGAGCTTTTAAAAGACAACAAGACAATTAACCTGATATAAGTTTGAAAATCTTGACCAGATCAGACATTTGCAGCACATGCTCACTTCCATTGTCCATGGTCTATGTCCATTTATGTATCCAGTCTGTGGTACCAACAATCACACATGTGCACTTATGTTGTATTCTCATTTTTATTTGTTTATTAGGGATTAGACCTGCAAGATTAATTTAACTTGAACCG
The DNA here is from genome assembly GCA_034769755.1 of Odontamblyopus lacepedii. Taxonomy (NCBI): domain Eukaryota; kingdom Metazoa; phylum Chordata; class Actinopteri; order Gobiiformes; family Gobiidae; genus Odontamblyopus; species Odontamblyopus lacepedii. The sequence goes on along the minus strand of CM068359.1, from coordinate 6,325,932 downwards.
AAATTGCAATTTGAATGGACACATACACAAATCACTAAGACTACAGTTTTTGAAGTAGCATAATTTCCTCCACAAACGACAAAATCTCCAGTCTTATTCTGCATATAAACGTCTAACCCTGTAGTTTAGACCTGAACAAACATGCTCTGAAATGGGATTCTCGTATCAGTTTGTCACTTCAGATTTCACTCTTTTTGTCAGTTCTTCTGGACGTGTTTAAAATGTGAACTTTGAACAGAATCTTATTATTAAAACAAATCACAATGCATGTCAAAAGTTTTTTGTTGCTTGTTAGCTTGACCGTCACTGCAAAACTGGTTTCTAAAAGTTGAAAAGTGGGTATAAACTCATTCTGGTGAATAATTTGAATGTTCTGAAATCTTAAAGAAAGTGAAGAGTAACTTTGGACGAATGCAAACTGTTTTAAATGAACTAGTTCTGTTTTCCATGTGTTTAAGACGGTAAAAATCAGGTACAGAGACTTTAAGGATCACTAATGCCACCATAACTTCACATTCTGATGTTTTTCTGGTGAATTTGTTGGCAAAATAACTATTTTTCTTAACTTTTTCCACTAGTTTTATGAACTTGACTTGACAAAACTACTCTCCAAATCCTCCAAAACTCAGATGTCTTCAGGGTGCTTCTATTTGGCAAGAACATCTTAAACTTTTATAATTGGATTTTGATCTGTTTTTACTTCCTGCGTCCAAGATATTTTAAGTGCCAGATCTGAATTCTTAAAGTTCTGTTGACTGTGATATGACAGAGACATAAGATCAAGTTTACTGATCCTGCTGTAATGAAGACTGTTAGAGCAGACAGAAAATTTGGACCTAACTGAACCTGAACATGCTTTTGGATACCTCGGGATTAGTATTTAACATTTTCTGACTTTCTACATTTGGAATACATGCGTTTCTGAATGTCCAAACTGTTGCTGGGTTTCAGATAACATCACAAGACCAATCGTATTTAAAAGAGCAGATTAAATGAATATTGTTCAAATGCAGATTTTTGTTGTAATACAAGACGTGATTGTTATAATACAGTGTGGTCAAGAGGGAGCGCTGTCTCCTGCTCCCCATCGGTGTACGACGTCATCACAATCTAGAATATGAAAGCCATCACTTCTCTATTTAGCCTTCATGCCATTTTTAGATGTGTCCAAATGTCCAGCAGGTGAAAAAATGCACTGGGGATCAGAAAAACACCAGTGGACAGAAAAAGATCTTTAAGTGGACACATAACATGTGTCAATGAAGCAGATGAAGCTCTGGTTCATCATCAGGAGCTGTAGATCCTGTTTCTGAATAAAAGTGTTATGGTGTCAGTGGTGCTAGTGTTAGCCGCCTACCTCAGCTCCTTAAAAGAGCGATCTCCACATCTCAGACAAAAATAAAATGATCCGATCTATTTATGTGAGATCCAGGGTGACAAAACCTGTATGCTTTTTATTAGTCCATAAACACTTGTGTGTCAGTCTGATCTGGTCATTATTTATGCCAGAAATCAGAGTTTAGCCTTTAGACTTTTCTTCCCCAGACCACAGCCACATGACCTGAGCTGAGTGTCTGGATCTTTCACTGTACAGTCCTCTGGTGACTGAGGGGTGAGTGGGCTTTCAGACACTGTTAGATCTGTCACTATATCACATTTGAAGCAACGTATATGGCTGCAGTAAATATAGACAATAGACGAGAATACTGAAACTAATTTATGCTACTGACACAATAACCCAAGAGAAAGTACGTGTTTGTGACTGTACGTGACTGATACTTCCTGCTTCTAAAGAGTGCGGACGCTATCCTTGCTTGCTCCTGCAGTTTCCTTCTTTACTTTGCATTTTAATCAGTTTACCTCCTCCAACAGTGGATAATGTGTCTATTTTTGATTTTCATTCAAGTGAACAAAGACTTTTAAACCATTTTTATAATTTTTAACAAATCATTTGATGGGCCAGCAACCAGTCGGGGGAGAGAAGCCAAGGGAATCCTATCTGTGAGCGCTGTCGGAACTATCAACAAGAAATTAATGAGCTACAAGCACGGATATTTGCTTTAGAAACCGAACAAGGACTTCAGACAACGCTACCAATGACTTCCAGTGGTGAGCAGCGCACAGTTACTTCCAGAGAAGAGGGTGAAAAAACTTAAAATAAAACTTAAACCTGAGTGATACTGTGTCTTTTCCAAAACTTGGTACTGACCAAAATGCTAAGCCAACGCGACGAATGATAAAAGACAATGCTAATATCGTTATATCACCCACAATAAAGCTAACAAACAGATTTTTACCACTGTCACAGACTGATTTTGATGTACAAACAGAAAATTAATTGTCACAAAACAGGAACAATAAAGTTGGCAAAAGAGCCCAGGCAGAGGGCAAATCTGTGCCAAACGTTAAGGTCAGAGATATGCTGTTGCTCGGAGATGGGGCTATCAGCAGTGGACGTCAGAATGGAACAGAGTGAAGTCTTGAAAAGGGATTTCACTAAATTACTCGAGGAGGTTAATAAAGTAAAGGTTAAGACATTTATCAGTGGACCTCTTCCTAACATAGACCTAAGGAGAAGGAACAAATTTACCCGACTGCTTCAGCTGAACACGTGGCGGTTGAATGCGTGTGCGCTCAGATGATTGCACTACATTGAGAACTTTGATCTTTTCTGGAAATGAAAGGACCTGTTCAAGGGAAATGGCCCACACCTAGGCAGAGGTGGAGTAAAAGTGTTGACGGGAAACCTCCTCCATGCTCTGAAGCATCGGCCTGGACAGGGTCCTGTGCAGCCAGCGAGAGAAAAGAGGAATGGGAGAAGCGTTCAAAGATCTACTGTCTAAAGCAGACTTGGAAAGACTTATCCATGCATTTGTCTCCATTAGGTTAGATTACTGTAACGGCCTGCTCACTGGCCTCTCCAAACGAGCTGTAAAACAGCTACAGTACATCCAGAACGCTGCAGCTCAGGTCCTGACTCGAACCAGGAAGTACGAGCACATAAGTCCTGTGCTCAGGTCTCTGCACTGGCTTCCTTTGGCTCAGAGAATAGACTTTAAAGCAGCTCTGCTTGTGTACAAGTCTCTCCATGGCCTGGCTCCAAAGTACATCTGTGACATGTTAGTGCCGTATGAACCATCTGCACTCTGAGGACCTCAGGGACCGGCCTCCTGCTGGTGCCCAGAGTCAGGACTAAACTCGGGGAGTCAGCATTTCAGACTCATGCAGCTAAAACCTGGAACAGTCTCCCTGAACATGTGAGACAGGCCTCCACTTTGACTCTGTTTAAATCCAGGCTAAAAATGGTTCTGTTTAGCTGTGCATATGACTGAAAGGTTTTAAGGGTTTAATTTTCCATTCCGCACTCTACTCTTCTCTCTAATTCTCTGTAATTTAATGTCACATCTCTATTTTAAAATTTTATGATGATTATTTATGTTTTAATTTGTTTGTATTGTGATTTTAATGTATTTCTTATTCTGTAAAGCACTTTGAATTACTTTGTGTACGAATTGTGCGAGACAAATAAACTTGCCTTGCCTTGTTTAATTATATAGCACTTTTCACAGGCATTATTTACAGAGCATTATTTACAGACTCTTATTTATACAGCATTATTTAGACAGCATTATTTACCAAGCATTATTTACAGACTATTATTTATACAGCATTATCTACAGAGCATTATTTACAGAGCATTATTTACAGAGAATTATTTACAGACTATTATTTATACAGCATTATTTACAGAGCATTATTTACAGAGTATTTACAGAACATTATTTACAGATCATTATTTACAGAGCATTATTTACAGAGTATTATTTACAGAGTATTATTTACAGAGCATTATTTACAGAGCATTATTTACAGAGTATTATTTACAGAGTATTATTTACATAGTATTATTTACAGAGTATTATTTACAGAGCATTATTTACAGAGCATTATTTACAGAGTATTATTTACAGAGTATTATTTACATAGTATTATTTACAGAGTATTATTTACAGAGCATTATTTACAGAGCATTATTTACAGAGTATTTACAGAACATTATTTACAGAACATTATTTACAGAGCATTATTTACAGAGTATTATTTACATAGTATTATTTACAGAGTATTATTTACAGAGCATTATTTACAGAGCATTATTTACAGAGTATTATTTACAGAGTATTATTTACAGAGCATTATTTACAGAACATTATTTACAGAGCATTATTTACAGAGTATTATTTACAGAGTATTATTTACAGAGTATTATTTACAGAGCATTATTTACAGAGTATTTACAGAACATTATTTACAGAACATTATTTACAGAGCATTATTTACAGAGTATTATTTACATAGTATTATTTACAGAGTATTATTTATAGAGCATTATTTACAGAACATTATTTACAGAACATTATTTACAGAGCATTATTTACAGAGCATTATTTACATAGTATTATTTACAGAGTATTATTTACAGAGCATTATTTACAGAGTATTATTTACATAGTATTATTTACAGAGCATTATTTACAGAACATTATTTACAGAACTGTCAACAGCATTATTTAGATCACATTATTTACACAGCATTATCTACAGAGCATTATTTACAGAGCATTATTTACAGACTATTATTTATACAGCATTATTTACAGAGCATTATTTACAGACTATTATTTATACAGCATTATTTACAGAGCATTATTTACAGAGAATTATTTACAGACTATTATTTATACAGCATTATTTACAGAGCATTATTTACCGAGCATTATTTACACAGCATTATCTACAGAGCATTATTTACAGAGCATTATTTACCGAGCATTATTTACACAGCATTATCTACAGAGCATTATTTACAGAGCATTATTTATACAGCATTATTTACACAGCATTATCTACAGAGCATTATCTACAGAGCATTATTTACAGAGCATTATTTACAGAGTATTATTGACAGAGCATTATTTACAGAGTATTATTGACAGAGCATTATTTACAGAGCATTATTTACAGTGTATTATTTACAGAGCATTATTTACAGAGTATTATTTACAGAGTATTATTTACAGTGTATTATTTACAGAGCATTATTTACAGAGTATTATTTACAGAGCATTATTTACAGAGCATTATTTACAGAGCATTATTTATACAGCATTATTTACACAGCATTATCTACAGAGCATTATCTACAGAGCATTATTTACAGAGCATTATTTACAGAGTATTATTGACAGAGCATTATTTACAGAGTATTATTGACAGAGCATTATTTACAGAGCATTATTTACAGTGTATTATTTACAGAGTATTATTTACAGAGTATTATTTACAGTGTATTATTTACAGAGCATTATTTACAGAGTATTATTTACAGAGCATTATTTACAGAGTATTATTTACAGAGCATTATTTACAGAGTATTATTTACAGTGTATTATTTACAGTGTATTATTTACAGAGCATTATTTACAGAGTATTATTGACAGAGCATTATTTACAGTGTATTATTTACAGAGCATTATTTACAGAGTATTATCTACAGAGCATTATTTACAGAGTATTATTTACAGAGTATTTACAGAACATTATTTACAGAGCATTATTTACAGAGTATTATTGACAGAGCATTATTTACAGAGCATTATTTACAGTGTATTATTTACAGAGCATTATTTACAGTGTATTATTTACAGAGTATTATTGACAGAGCATTATTTACAGAGCATTATTTACAGAGCATTATTTACAGAGCATTATTTACAGAGCATTATTTACAGAGCATTATTTACAGAGCATTATTTACAGAGCATTATTTACAGAGCATTATTTACAGAACATTATTTACAGAGCATTATTTACAGAACATTATTTACAGAGCATTATTTGCAGAACATTATTTACAGAACATTATTTACAGAACATTATTTACAGAACATTATTTACAGAACATTATTTACAGAACATTATTTACAGAACATTATTTACAGAGCATTATTTACAGAACATTATTTACAGAACATTATTTACAGAACATTATTTACACAGCATTATTCAATCACTCCAGACCCAGTGGTGGTAAGTTACTGGTGTAGCCATAGCACCAATCTGCACCATCAGCCACTCTAACCACCACTCACACACACACCACTTTCATACTAGGCAATGTGGGTGAAGTGCCTTGCCTAAGGACACAACAACAACAGTTTATGCGACTGTCACCCTCCTGTGGCACCTGGTGCTCCCAGTGGTCTCCCATCCATGTACTGACCAGGCCCTACTGAGCTTCTGAGATCTGACGAGATCAGGCTTGGACAAGCCGGTATGACCACAGAGCAGATTTAAACCACAAAACTAAATGTACAATAAATAAACAGCAGAATGAAACTCTTACCTAGTTTCATCTCATGTGTAATAATTCATTAAAGTCATTAAAGTTATTGAATCAGCCTTTTACAGCTTAAATACATCTCCCAATGGTGCATAAAAAAGTCCCCACAATAAATAGTTCACAAACTTCAACTTTACTGAAGTGAAACTACACCTTCTACATGTCTAAATGAAGTGATAACTTGCAGGTAAAGCACAGACTATTGAAAGTTGAAATCTCTATTTGAGTCACTCCAGACATGGCCACAACATTTCGGGAGAAGTTTGTGCTTTCGTTTCTTTGGCTGTGTTTTGTGACAGCTGTATTGACTGATCCACCCGCACTGCTCCATTTTATTCTCTGTCTATTTATAAACTCGGCGATGCACAAACACGTCTTGTCTGCTGTGATGGGTGCGTCTGGACTCCACAGCGCCCCCTGGCATCACCTCTTCACACTCAAACAGGATGCTGAATAATTTGTGGGCCACAGTCTCTGAGACGTGACTTTCTCATGAGTGTTTCTTTGAGGAGCTGTCAGACTCCAGCAGCGCGTGGCTCTGAAATCTGGGCTAAGTTCTCAAACTGGACCACGACTGATTAAAGACGAGACACGACTTCAAGTGGAGATGACAAGATCTCATGTTTTTCTAACTATGACTCTGTGTGATGAGCGCGTACCTGTGGTGAATATTTATCATAGTTTGAAATCAGTTAAGCGGGAGATTCGAGAGAAAAAGTACAAAAATACAGGATGAGTTCTAAAACAAAATTTCGTCCCCCAAGCGGCTCTTCAATTTGTTTTGTTGCTTTAAATAATTTATTATCAACAACAATATATAATGATGCACAAAATGAATAACTAATGTCAAAAATGTATTTTTTATTTATATATGTTTATTATATAAATATGCTTTTATTTATTCACTCCACATAAAATGTAAAAAATAAATGGTCCTCTCTAACACTGCTCTACATTTCCAGTTCTCCGCTCAACATATACATTGAGTAATAATGTGTTTAATGCAGCTTTGGCAGCTTTGTTTATGTTTTACAGAAAATAAACTTAAAACCGCATGGCTCATTTGCATACAGTATAAGTGCTGAAAAAAAACAGCTCGTTCACTGATGCAGTCAGCTTCTGTCGGACTAACTACTGTCCCTCCCCTCTGTGCTCAGAGCAAACACACGACATGAAGAAAAAAAGAGAGTGAGAGGAAAATAAAACAAAAACAAAAAAACACGGCTCCCGAAAAGGAGCTGGCTCCCGTCATGCACCTCTAAGAGCAGTTCCGTTTGCGACCGACCCATCACTATTAAAGTGACCAGACGTTCCTATTTACCCTGCCCAATTCAATTCAATTCAATTTATTTTTGTAGCGCCCAAAATCGCAACAACAGTTGCCTCTAAGGGCGTTCCAAGATTTGGATGAGCAAAACAAACACACAGACATATCAAAACAAGAATAAACAACATTCATGTAAAGCAGCAAATGAAACATGGTCCAGTCATCCCCTGTCCTTAGACCCTCCTTCTCAGCAAGGAAAAACTCCAAAAAACCCAGGGTCCTGGGAGAAAAGATGAAACCTCGGGGAGAACTACAGTGAAGGAGGGATCCACTCCCATGGACGGACAGGCTATAGATGTCCAGGCCCGTGGGCCAGTTCGGTATGGCCACATCTACCCAGGTGGGGAAGGAGCCGGGGGAGGAGGGGAGGCCGGGCGAAGAGGAGGAGACCGGGCGAGGAGGAGGAGCCAGGTGAGGAGGAGGAGCCAGGCGAGGAGGAGGAGCCAGGAGAGGAGCAGGAGTCAGGCGAGGAGGAGGAGAGCCAGGCGAGGAGGAGGAGATGGGTCCAGCTGCCATCAGGAGTCTGAAAGAGTTACACTCCACAGGGGGAGTGGGACAGGGGACAACATGTGAATAGCAATGAACGAGCTACAGATGAGAACATAGTAAGTGATGCTGATGAGAAAATAGGAGGAAACAGAGGACAGTGCTCAGGTTGCCACACTTCCCCCAGCTTGTTATCTCCTGCAGCAGCTTATCTTAGTAACATCAACTAAGTAACCTGGTCATAAGCTATTCCGAAGAGGAAGGTTTTAAGCCTGGTCTTAAATAAAGAGACTGTGGGTGCCTGTTTAACATCAACAGGGAGTTGATTCCATAACACAGGAGCTTGGTAACTGAAGGCTCTCCCCCCACTGTACTTTTAGACACTCTAGGAACCACTAATAATCCTGCATTCTGAGAGCAAAGTGCTCTATTTGGCTGATAGGGGACAATGGCATCCTGAAGATATGATGGGGCCATACTGTTTAAGGCTTTGTATGTCAGGAGGAGAACTTTGAATTTAATTCTAAACTCGACAGGAAGCCAGTGAAGTGATTTTAACACAGGACTGATGTGATCACGTCTTTTAGTTCCTGTTAGGACTCTGGCCGCTGCATTTTGGACCAACTGGAAGCTTCTTAAAGTACCTTTAGCGCAGGCGGTGAGCAGAGAATTACAGTAATCTAGTCTGGATGTAACAAATGCATGGATAAGTTTTTCAGCATCATTTTTAGGCAAAATATTTCTGATTTTAGTTATGTTTCGCAGGTGAAAATATGCAGTTTTACAAGCTTGGTTTATATGAGCTGTGAATGAGAGATTTTGGTCAAATACGACTCCAAGGTTTTTTAGAGTAGTAGAGCTAGAGGCTATACTCACATTGTCAAGTGAGATTATCTGGTCGGACAGAGAATCTCTCTGACCTTTAGGACTGACAACAATGACCTCTGTTTTTACAGGGTTTAAGAGCAGGTAATTCAGGGTCATCCAGGTTTTGATGTCCTTCACACAGGCACTGAGCTTATCGATTTGATCAGTTTGATTTGGTTTCATTGATAAGTACAGCTGAGTGTCATCATCATAGCAGTGGAAATTAATGCCATGTTTTCTGATAATGTTACCTAATGGCAACATATACAGAGTAAACAGGAATGGACCAAGCACAGATCCTTGTGGAACACCGCAAGCTACTTTAGAGCAGGGAGAGGTGCACTGGTTTACACTAACAAACTGGTACCTATCTGATAGATAGGATTTAAACCATTTGAGGGCGGTCCCTCTGACACCTATGTCACATTCTAACCTCTGCAGTAGAATGTTGTGATCAATGGTGTCAAACGCTGAACTGAGGTCCAGTAGGACCAGGACTGAAGCCAGCCCGTTATCAGCAGCTAGTAGCAAATCATTTGTCACTTTAAGCAGAGCAGTTTCTGTGCTGTGGTGAGCTCTGAAACCAGACTGAAATTTTTCATATAAATTATTGTCCTGCAGATGGTGACAAAGCTGTTTCACCACAACTCATTCCAGAATCTTTGAGAGAAATGGAAGATTCAAGACAGGTCTGTAGTTGGCTAGTTCATCAGGATTTAAGATAGGTTTTTTCAAAAGCGGTTTAATTACAGCATATTTAAAGGACTGAGGAACATAGCCATTTTCTAATGACATATTTATTATGTTATGGATGGAATCTATTATTAGGTGGAGAGCTTCTTTGAGGAGTTTGACTGGAATAGGGTCGAGCGAACAAGTTGATGCCCACAGTAAAGAGAGGCATAAACTGTCATTTGCTTAGCATTTGTTACAGAAAAGCTGCTTAAAAATGACCAAAACACAAAGAAAATGTGACTATACTGACTCACATCAATCAGAAATGGGCAGAGTGCAGAACAGTTTTCTTTAATTATACACTTGATTTACTATTTTATTATTACCAACCACTAAAAACTGGGGATGTCCCAGTTTTTATTTTGAGAATCTGGTCTGTCTATTATTGATACTTGATACTACTACTGAACTTTAATCTGAGCTTTATTTGCTGAACAAGTCTCCCACAGATAACACTGAAGTCACGATTACAGTTTTTCAGTGAGTCTCTCTCACCTTTTATTTAAAAATCACACTCCTAAACAGGGCCATGAACACTCGCACTCACAGGCTCCGGAAAATGCGCAATTGAAATCCATTTTGTATTTTTACTTGTGGTTTTAGACAATCTTAAAACTGTTTTTGTCTGTGCATTGTGTCACCATGGTAACAGCTGAACTTTCCACCAATAGATATACATGTGGAACCTCCCATTGTGAAGTATCAGTTAACATTATGGTTGTTGGTGAATTAACTCTAGGTAGTAAAATTCTAAACTTCATTCAAGATAAATATCGAAACAACAGGCAGGTTTTAATAAGATGTTTTGTGTTTGAGTGACATGGCCGCTCTAATCTGTCACATGCACATTTAAAGATAGTATCTGCTGCCTCACCCTGTGGCCATCTTGAGATAAAGCTTTTCCGTCTAACTTTCCACTTTTTAACCTAAAATGTCTGCTTCCTCTGCACTTGGAGTAGACAGTAATTTGCAGAGAATTAAATAAAGTATCCAGACAGGAGCAGATCGATACGAGGCACAGAGGCTGACAACAAACACTTAGGAGAAGCTAGAATGAACCAACCGCAGGAGCACATGCTAATGACCAGTTAGCCACTCATTAAGCAACTTCTGCACGGGCTTCTGCTTTACTTTGACATGGGTGTCGTCCTCTGCTCCTCTAACCTTCTCCTCTTCTCCTCTAACCTTCTCCTCTGCTCCTCTATAACCTTCTGCTCTGACACTCTGCTCCTCTGACCTTCTCCTCTGCTCCTCTATAACCTTCTCCTCTAACCCTCTGCTCCTCTAGCCTTCTCCTCTGCTCCTCTATAACCTTCTCCTCTGCTCCTCTATAACCTTCTGGTCTGACGCTCTGCTCCTCTGACCTTCTCCTCTGCTCCTCTAACCTTCTCCTCTTCTCCTCTAACCTTCTCCTCTGCTCCTCTATAACCTTCTGCTCTGACGCTCTGCTCCTCTGACCTTCTCCTCTGCTCCTCTATAACCTTCTCCTCTAACCCTCTGCTTCTCTAACCTTCTCCTCTGCTCCTCTATAACCTTCTGCTCTGACGCTCTGCTCCTCTGACCTTCTCCTCTGCTCCTCTAACCTTCTCCTCTTCTCCTCTAACCTTCTCCTCTGCTCCTCTATAACCTTCTGCTCTGACGCTCTGCTCCTCTGACCTTCTCCTCTGCTCCTCTATAACCTTCTCCTCTAACCCTCTGCTTCTCTAACCTTCTCCTCTGCTCCTCTATAACCTTCTGCTCTGATGCTCTGCTCCGCTGACCTTCTCCTCTGCTCCTCTATAACCTTCTCCTCTGCTCCTCTATAACCTTCTCCTCTAACCCTCTGCTCCTCTAGCCTTCTCCTCTGCTCCTCTATAACCTTCTCCTCTGCTCCTCTATAACCTTCTGCTCTGATGCTCTGCTCCTCTGACCTTCTCCTCTGCTCCTCTAACCTTCTCCTCTTCTCCTCTAACCTTCTCCTCTGCTCCTCTATAACCTTCTCCTCTAACCCTCTGCTCCTCTAGCCTTCTCCTCTGCTCCTCTATAACCTTCTCCTCTAACCCTCTGCTCCTCTAGCCTTCTCCTCTGCTCCTCTATAACCTTCTGTTCTGACCCTCTGCTCCTGTGACCTCCTCCTCGGCTCCTCTAAACTTCTCCTCTGCTCCTCTGTTCTTCTAACCCTCTCTTCTTCAAGCTTTTGCTTGGTTTTATTTCCACTCAGATGTTTTACAGTTTCACAGTATTAGATCAGTTTCTCAAGGTTCCTCCATTTTGTTCACAGGCTAAAATCTGCTGAGTATTCAGACAGTTCTTCCTGTGTTTTGTTTATTCGCTCCACTCCTCCTCTACTCCCTCCTCTTCCTCCCCCTTTTCCTTCTCGTTTTCCTCCTCTTTCTCCAACTTTTCCTCCTCCACTTTTCCCCCGCCTCTTCCTCCTACTCCCTCTCTTCCTCCCTCTATTCAACCCCCTCCTCCTTTCCCCCTCTTCCTCCTCCTCTTCTTCCTGTTCCTCCTCCTCCCCTTTTTCCTTCTGGTTTTCCTCCTCTTTGTCCACCTTTTCCTCCTCCTTTCCCCCCCTCCTCCTCCTCCCTCTCTTCCTCCTCTTCCTCCCTTTATTCAACCCCCTCCTTCTTTTCCTTCTCTTCCTCCTCCTCCTCTTCTTCCTGTTCCTCCTCCACCCCTTTTTCCTTCTTGTTTTCCTCCTCTTTCTCCACCTTTTACTCCCCCTCCTCTTCCTCCTCCTCCTTTTCCTTCTTGTTTTCCTCCACTTTCTCTGCCTCCTCCTCTCCTCCTCCCCCTCTCCTCCTCCTCCACTCCTCCTCCCCCTCTCCTCCTCTCCACCCGTCCTCCTCCTCATCCACTCCTCCTCCTCCACCTCCTCCCCTCCTCTCCTCCTCTCCGCCCGTCCTCCTCTCCTCCTCTCCGCCCGTCCTCCTCCTCCTCCACTCCTCCTCCCCCTCTCCTCCCCTCCTCCTCCTCTCCTCTCCTCCTCCCTTCCTCTCCTCCTCTCCACCCGTCCTCCTCCTCCTCCCCCTCTTCCTCCTCTCCTCTCCTCCTCCTCCTCCTCTCGTGAGTCTGGGCCCAGTGTGACATGTTTAAATCACATGTAAGTGGATGATTTGGCGGCATTGATGTTGTGCTGCTTCCAAACGATGCTGTTATCGCTCGTAAAGTTCCTCTGGAGCCGGAGGAGCGGGCACCGGCCGCTCAGTCTGTGCCAGCTCCATTCTTCCTAATGATTCACACACGTGCCCACAACCAGGAGCCCGCCTGGTTTTGGCCCTCTCAGGTAGCTGTAGTTTTGTTAGTTTCAAATTCAAAATTAAAAAAGCAGATCACAATAAATTTAAAGAGCCCATATTATAAAGACTATATTATCAGCCTGTGTTCTAATGTTTCCTATGCACACACAAACTGCAGATTTTTTCTCAAAGCACTTTGTGATGTCATGTGGTAATACAGGAATTGCTCCACTGTGTTTTTAAACTACTTTACTCAGTAAAAGGTCAAAATGTAGCTGTTAATTTTAAAACTATTGCTTCATGACATCACAAGGTGGAACAGAGCATTTTGAGCTTTAGAGATATAGACAGACTGATAATACAGAGTTAATCAAACGTGTGAATGAAACAAAACACAACTCCAGGTTTGATTTTTTTGAGGACATAACATTCTAACATGACTTAAAGCTCACAAGAGTCAGTTTTATATCATACAGAAGTTCTTCGGGTCTAGTCACTAACAGAAATGATCAGGTTCAACATTTGAATTCACCTTTTGGATATTTCATCACAACTCCAGGACTGTTTGTGATGAGGAAACGACATTAGAACATAGAAAATTGCATAATATGGACCCTTTTCATGTTACTGTCCAGAGCAACTGGGACAAGCAGGTGCTGGACTCTCCACTACAAAAAAGTTACACATTGCACCTTTAAATTATGGCTGTATAAATATTTTCGGGAGACAAATATGAATTCAAAAGTGTCCCCAATATTCCCCTCTCCCAGTGTCCTCGGCTGTTGAGTGGCGGCTGCTGTGTTTTTCCATTCTGAGTCGGACTCGTCTCCATCGGCAATGAATAAAACAACAGTGGAGGGACTGGGGCTCCTGACAGCTGATCGGCCCAAATGTGCTTCTTACAACTGAAGAGGAGACATCCGGCCATACAGAGCAGAAAACTCCAACACACCCAAGGAACAAAAACATGGCTTAAATATAGACATAAATATAAACTCCACAGACTGGTAAATCTTAAAGTGTGCTGTGTAACTTTTCTGCTTCACCATTATTTGTCTCCATGGAGATGTTGAATAGTCTAACTTTAAAGATCCCATACTATAGTACTTTTTTAATCTATGTTCCTGGTGCTAGGCTAGTGCATGTCAATGGCCACTGCCACTAAAAACAGTCTTACCCACTCCACAGAGCACCTGAGGCAACTGCAACTTTATTTATAAGGCACTTTAAAAACAACACAGCTTGACCAAAGTACAGAACATAACTGAATAAAGACAATAAAAACAATAAAACAACATGAATAAAACAATCTAATAAAATGTTAACATCTCAAACTGTGTCAAAAGCCAAAGTGAAGAAGTGTGTTTTAAGAAGAGATTTAAAAATGGCAATAGAGGCAAAATAGTTAGATTTCCCCCATCAACTCAAAAAACATGCAGCACCCCTATGAACTAACATCAAGGACCCTGACGTCCACCCTCCTGTGGGGGGGGGTCAGGTGCTATGAGGATTGGGCAGTAAACTGCCCCCGCGACCCAGCTGGATTAAGCGGGAGAAGATGAATGAATGTCCCTTTAAAACCTCTCATTTTGCATAATAGTTCTGCTTAAAAAAAGTAGATCCCAATTTTAGTAACATCTTAGTTATGTTAAGTATGTTGCAGTCATGTGAGCAGTTTAGTAGTTTGAGCTTTAAGCCGTGTAAATTTGTTTAAATTCCATACATCTTCACTAGAGTCATTTGGACAGTGCCAGCTCTGGAATTGTCAGAGAACCAAAGATTAAAGATGATTCTTAAGTTGAAAACTATCCTTCATGCCATCACAAGGGGGAACAGAGCATTTTTCAATATGGAGATGTAGATAGACTAATATATACTTAACATAATTAAGATGCTACTAAAATTTGTGTCATGTTAAAGTGTTACAGTATATTCATAGATTATATGATGGAGCAATCTTTAATCATTTATTTTCAACATCTTTTTGCCGATCAAGCCCCGTTTTCATCGCCACAGGAACACGCCCACTGCTCTGTACTTTCCTTCATTCTCCAATCACGTCGTCATTTTGGTACAAATAAAAGAAAATCTGTTACTCGCTACCGTGATCTTCAGCTGTCCACAGGGGGAGCAGACTGTTGTGATGACGTTTACAGCAACATCAGCGCCTAATGGGCACTGCAGTTTTCTCATGCAGAAGTCCACAGATTGGTTTAGATTATTAAGTCATTTTAGATGAATATTGTGATTCAAAATGTCCAAATGATAACATAATGATCCATGGGTGTATAGCAGACATAAGCACAATAGGTCTTCTTTAAATGTTGCTGAAGTTTATCATTTTACATGATGAGGTAATTCCATTTGTTACCTAGCAACCATCCTGTAAACAAACAAAACTTGTCTAAACCACTCAACAGTTATGATTAGACTAATGAAAATAAATGACAAAACCTTTATTTTCTTAAATGAATGAAGTGTCAGAAAATTGTCCCCTGATTGTCCCTGCAATTTTTGGTGGAATTTTCCTCCTGTATTTTTATATTTTTCTGCCTAACTTTTTACCACCAACTTAAATGATGTAAAACTATGATAACTATTGATCACAGATACTAGTATCCACCAAATTAAGTTAGAATAAAAAAAAAAACATGACAAAATGCCATATACTTTTACAGGATGGCCAATTTGGTCAAAAAAAAAAAAAATCTTCATAGTGATGTGTGGTGGAATATTTTCATCGATGGTGGAATTTTGGACTTTGTTATTTCAGAATTTCACAATGACAAACAAAAAATAATATTCTCGCCTTCCCGCTGAGTTTGACACATTGAGACTTCAAACTCTTGGTGGTCTGCCTGACTAAAAGAAAAAAAAAAAAACTTTGAAACTTCAGAAACATTTGAAATAAATTGGGCCAGAAAATATAAAAATATACGAACAAAAGGAGACATTTCCCTTTCAGCTGCTGTATTTTAATCCGCTGGTTTATATGCGTTGTGTGTCAGTCTTTCACAGTCTCTTTTTGCAGTTGAAATAAGGTCAGTGTAGCTAACATTCAGAATTATCCATGCTATTCTTTTCAATTTCTCTTCCACTCTGAAGAAGAAAAAACGATTGGAGCTCGAGGTTAAAGCTCACACTTCCATTTTGTAGCAGTTGTGAGAGGAGCAGCTGTTAAAGTGCATATGACAGGTTCATGTTTGTCTAATTCTGCTGTTGTTTGGTGGATAGCACCTCTGCTCACTATTTATCACCGTTTATATCAGGTAAGTGAAAGTTTGAGGAAAAAGTTTGAGAAAAAATACAGTACAAAAATACAGGAAGTAGCGTTGAGTTCTAAAACCATAGACTGTAAAAAGAAGTGGACCTCAGCCATAGTATTTGGCTCCAGTCAAATGAAACTCATTGAGGCTGGGAGCCGAGTTCTATATTTGCAAGCACGAGGATCATACCATAACAACTTAAGAGCCAGTCATGAGTCAGGCTGTTGAAGGGAATGCCCCTCCCCATCACACTGCTGCTTTAGTAGGGGCCTGTTGCTAACACTAACGGGTAGGGTTGGGCTGTAATATGGTATTAAGGTATCCTGAGGTATCAAAAAGTAGCAAGGGTATCAGTTTCATTATGTCATTAACCATAAGGACATAATATAATATTATAATTTATTGATACGTACATTTGTTTGCTCAGCACAAATGAATGTGTGGTTGTGTCAATTTAATACTCTGTCCTGGTTCAGTCCTGGGTTAGTCCTGGTTCTCGGCTCGGTGCTTGTGGCGTGTATATACTTATACGACGCTAATGACATGGTGTAGATTTTCTTGTTTTGGTGTTTGATCTGGTGTGGCTCTAAACCAGCGAGAATTCCAGCCACACTCCGAATGTACGAACAGTTTATCCTCAGCACATTACAAATCACCCCTGCATCTCTACTGTGTACGCTCGGACTAATGGGATCTCTACTCACTGCTCCATTCTGGGACTATTGGGCTGTTGGACCAATGAGCTGAGTCGAAACAGAGCAGGTGGTGGAGGGCGCGGAGCTTAGAGCAGGTGGTGAAGAAGGTGGATCTTATGGCTCCATTGGTACAAGATGTGACTGCAGAGCTGCTTCTAAAATGAAATGTACTTTTACTATGTGTGTACTCCTCAGTGGTCCAGGTAGGCTCCATAGTGTCCATGGGTGTATACTAGTCTATTTGCTCTTAGACTTGTTCTGATACAGCTCCAGATCATTCTAAAGCTTCAGGAAAGCTTCTGCTCTGTCCTGTCAATGGGACTTTTTTAATATCGATACCTGCTCAAATTTAGTTACTGATTTTCGATACTTTTGACAACTGTTTTTAAAGGACATGATTGATCAAAGGCAGTGGGTTGTGTTGTGAGGAGAATCTAAATGAAGGAGCAGATTAAACTAACGTTGGATGGAGTCTCTGAGCTGTTTCATATTTCCTGATCCATCTTTGAGGTCAAACTCTGATGTCCGCTCCAGCCGCATACAAGTGAGCCACAGACTGTGTAATGCATTTCAATCAGTCGCTGTGTAGTGTGGTGTTTTTTGATCGCCTGGGTTCATGTGACATTACATTTTCTATAATCTCTCTAGTTTAACCTGATCTGGGAACACAGAGAGAGACTTTATTGATCCAGAGGGAAATTCAAGTTTTGCTGCAGCAACATCGTCTCAGTGTTCTTGGTGTCTCAGTGCAGTTTAACAGGGGGACTGGTCAGGGAGGGTCAGCAGATCTATGCCAGGGCAGTTTGAGGAGAGGAAGAGCCAAAAGTGTCCCTCCTCTGTGTCCTGCAGCATCACAGCAGCCTGCAGGGGGCGCCAAGTGAACACAACGGGAAAGGCCTCGTTCTTAATCCACTCTGGTGTTTCGGTCAGTTATGAAATGGTCCACTCCCTCAAAGTGTTTCTTCTGGAAGGTCTTCTGCCACATACAGTGTAAAAAGCCTGTAGCATCTCAAATGTCCATGACAGGAGGAGATGATGATTATTGATGGCTGAAAGGTCATGACACTGACAACATGTGAAACACTTTACAAATACGGGGAAAACTTTACAAAGGGGAAGCCTTTGTCAGTCTGTGCTAATGCTGATACTAATGCTGATTTCAGAGCCTGATAAACATTTAAATAACGCCACAGACATAATCTTCACCTAAACATAATCAGGCTATCTTTACAACAAATGACATTTTCTTGTTATTTATAGGCCTATTTATTTCTTTATTTGACAGGTACAGTACTTTGCACACTAAATGTAACTCACAAAACCAGAAGACGTGGCAATTTCAGGAGCAGAAGGAAGATTATTTCTTCCTTAATTTTCATGCTGCATGTAACAGTTTTATTGCTTAAGGTAGCACTAGCATTAGCATTGACTCACGTAATGGTGAATAACAAGATAACAGTAAGAATAAGAACCTTTCTAAAAGCAGAAGTTTACTCCACTGAAGTTTTCTCTTCATGTGTGTTTTCTCATTTCCTGGTGAGCCAGAGTTTTGGAGACGTGTGGAGAGACTTTATTAAATCTTCCATCTAGTCCTTGTATTTGCAGAGGTTGCTGGTGCTAGGCTAGTGCATGTCAATGACCATAGTCGTCCTACCACTAAAAGTAGAAAACAAACTATAATATAACACAAAAATCTACAAATTTACAAGAATATAACTGTGCAAACAGACAGGTGCGAAAACACAAGGTTATGTGACTGAAACAGAGTGGGGGTGGGAACAGTCTGAGTGTTTTTGTTGATGAGTCCAACAGCAGAGGGGAAGAAACTGTTTTTATGGTGAGAGGTTCTGGTCCAATTGGACCGTAGCCTCCTGCCTGAGGTCAAAAAGTCCATGACCAGGGTGAGAAGGGTCAGATTCGACCTGCATGTGTCTGTGTCCTGGAGGTCCAGAAGAAATGGAGGCTGCAACCAATCACCTTCTCAGCAGAGCACCACACAGAGACTGGAGCAGTCTCTGTTTGTCCCTGATGGTGGCTCCAGCACCACACGGTGATGGAGGAGGTGAGGATGGAGGTGAGGAGTGAAGAGGTGAGGATGGAGGAGGTGAGGATGGACTCGATGATGACAGTGTAGAACTGCACCAGTGTCCGTGCTGCCTCTGCTGGGCCTTCTTTATGACGGAGGTGATGGTGGCTCCCATTTGAGGTCCTGGGTGATGGTGGTCCTCAGGAAGTGGAATGAGTCCACAGTGGTGATGGGGGTGTCGGTCAGGATGATGGAGGGGAGTGGGGCTGACTAAAATCTCGGCAACTGGCTGTTGGATGTGACTGCTTGAGTGGTCAGGGAAAGATTGACCTACCTGCCTGATTGGTGAGGGAAAGATTGACTCGCGAACACCAGTGGGCCATAACCGTATGACCATATTGTTATTTCCTCTCCTGTGAAACAGACTTGTTGCCATAACAATTCAAACAGAAACAACACTCATTGCCCAAGAACACATTAAGGATTGAAATGTCTTTGAGTTAATTATATACCTATAACAGGTTGCCTAAAGGAAATAAGCTAAATTAC
This sequence comes from Odontamblyopus lacepedii, assembly GCA_034769755.1. Classification (NCBI taxonomy): domain Eukaryota; kingdom Metazoa; phylum Chordata; class Actinopteri; order Gobiiformes; family Gobiidae; genus Odontamblyopus; species Odontamblyopus lacepedii. Next base: position 6,306,357 of record CM068359.1, on the reverse strand, counting down.
CTTTTGAGGATGAAATCCACAGGTGCAACTTCTGTGGTTGGGAGAAAAGTGTCTGCTGACCTCTGAGCTGCAGAGGGCACTTTTCTATCTGCAAAGAAAAAGCAAGTTACCATCTTACAATCTGCATATATTGTGTATGTTGGGTGCTGTATGAACACAATGACTTTGTTCAGCATAAACTAGAACATAAAACATAAATATAGTAAAATAAATCAACAATAATAATACAGTAACAAAGTCATGTATGTGTGCAACTTGATACATATTGTACCACGTCTGTTGCCTTGGTGCAGGTCGGTTACCTGCATCTGTTGACCAGGCACCTGAGACCCACTCACTGTCATCCATGGCCTTGTGGCTTTTGGAATGTTTAGATATTTTTATAGGATGAAAGATTGGTATAAATTCCTCATGATTATATTAGGATATCTTAAGAAGTAGAAGTTTCCTATTTCTAGAGGAAAAAATGGTGGTTCCTCACAGCTTAGAATTCTCCAGCATCTTAACTTGGACTATACACTGACATATCAAGTCACACATTGTTACTCATCATAAAGCTATAAAATGAGTCTACTGATTAGACACAACTGCATAAAGATTCTAAAAAGGCAAATATTGATACTCCACTAACTGTATAAAATAGAATTATCCAAAAAAGGCTATTTGTATCACAAACACTAAGCAGGTCTTTCGTATAGCTTAATAACAATGCTGCTAGCCCATGATTAATCCCAATATAATCAATTCATAACCGTGTATCCTGAACTGTCATCAGTACACAGCATATTGGCTGTAGTTACATTATTTGTAATGCAAAAACTAGACTGGCACTTGACTGCTATTGCTAAAGTTGACATTATCTTATGTATGCTCTTTGTATTCTGGCAACTGTCAATTAGTGGCAACAGAGAAGCTAATTTTATTCTTCAGCTAAAGTCTGATATTTAATAGACGCAGTGAAAGTCCTTACCTCAATAAAAAACGATGAGAGTCCACCGCACGACAGAACTACGCTCGGACAGTGTGTCCACCTGTCAACAGGACTCAAATGCCCGCACCGTGGAGGCGGGACATAGACGGAAGCTCGGACTGCAATTGGCCTGTCAAAAGATTGAAAAATTGACTATTTGATTGACTCTAGAAATAATGGAGACACCTCGTCGATTGGCTGTCAAATGTTGGATGCGACCGCTTGAGTGGTCAGGGAAAGATTGACCCGCAAACACCATTAGTCCTCATACACAGTCAGGTACCACCACTGTCTCCTCATGTCCATAACGGCAAACAGCAGACTGTACCTGGGCTCATTTCATCTGTTGTCTTACCTTTGCTCTCTCACCCTCATTCATATAAAAGAGTCCTTCAAAACCAGAGGCAAGGTGGGTGAAGTGTCTTGCCTAAGGACACAGCCACAGTTTTCAAAATTTCCCCCCAAAAAGCATTAACTATTAAAATAACGATTCTTTTTGTCAGACAGGAGAGTTTGTTTACCTGCATTAACATTTGAGAGAAGACTGAAATCTGAACTGCTGAACTAAAATACAAGAATACTCTGGGTTCCAGAACAACTGCAGATTTTACTCATAACAAATACCTTAAAAATACACATTCTTACTGTGAGTGCACTCACCTTTCCATAGATCAGGCTTGTCACTATGTGGCATTACTTGTGTGTGTTTATCTCAGATGCCCTTCCTGATGCAACCACTGAGTTTAACCAGGCTTTGGACCAGCACAAACTGCATGCATTAATAATTAGTAGTACCTTTCAGTTGATACTTTGCAATGACATCAGGCTTAGGGGTTCTGTCCAATCCTGTCCACTTTGTTTCTATAGCACATTTCCTAAAGAGTTCCCAAAGTGCTGCACAAATACAGAGTAATAATATAATGATAAAATAAATGCTCAGATTTAATCCTACTAGTCTTAAAACAAACAAACAAACAAACAAACAAACAAACAGACAAAAAACAACAACAACAGTCAAATAAAGTAAGCCATAACCATAGAATAGAAAATAAAACCAATAAAATAAATAAAAAATAAATAAAATACACAGAGGACCACACAACTCACACAGTGTTACAAGCCAGAGAATCAAAATCGTTCTTAAAGGGATATTTGTGGTTTTTAACATGAATCTGTATGTCATAGTGTGGCATTAAACCTGTCCATCTTCCATTCATTTGGTTGTGGGTGTTTTTTTGGTCCAATAATGTGCACACCTATAGACGGCGAGTCATCCTCTCCACAGACTCGGGCTGGTGGCATCTCCAGCTTGTTTCCATGGAGATAGATCCTCCACCAGAAAAGTTACATATGCCACTTTTACATGAGAACCTTAATTTCAAATAAAAATAATATAATCCTGAATAAAAATTAATTGCACTTTAAAAAGTCCATGTAAACATTTAATTCCTGATGAAAATGAATATTCAGAATTAAACTTCATTCCGCAGTAAGTGGGGGTTTATTCTGATTTTAAATTTCTTCCTGGATCATGTAAACGTTTCTTCTTCAAAATAATCCCGGTGGTTGGTGCTCGTTGGCTCGTCCTTCTGACATGATCCGGACGATCCGGCTCCTCCAGTCGTCTCTTGGGACTTTCCTCCACGTCTCTTTGGATTTGTGAGCGGGATGTGGGAGTGGGCTGAGGTGTGGCAGCCTCAGACTCAGTTTGTCTTCTTCCTCCTTCTCCCACACTCTTCCCTTCTCCTCCTCAGCTCACAGACGTAAAGCGTGAGGAGAGAATTCTCCAGCTGCTGCTTCATTATCATTGGAACGACTGCGGAAAAAGTTTGGATCGTGTTTGTGTCGGCGGCGTAACGACAAACCGAGATGACAGAAAAGCCGGGAGCAGCTGAAGTGTGGGTTTTCTTCCCAAAGACAGAAATACGTTCGTGTCTCTGTCCAATCACAATCCTTCCCCACCCCCAGACGCTGAGCAGAATTAAATAAAGATGATTTAACGTGTTTCCATGGAAAGCTCAATTCAGAATTATTATTTACATGTAAACTTGAAGGAGAATATTTTAATTCCGAACTATTTAATTCAGAATAATTAATGCTGGATTAAAAAACATAATGTAAACATGGCCGTAGTGCACCTTTAAATATTTTTGACCTATAGAATGTTGTGATGTCATCTGAAACCCACTCAGAGCCTGTGAATAGCCTTTGGCAGTGTGCTGCTGTGTGCTGCTGTGTGCTGTAGCAGGCCCATCATTATGAGCCCTGCGTTCTGTGTCCTGTCATCTTCCCCCTCCAAATCATCTCTCGTTTTGTGTAATTGATCTTTTCATTTTCACAATAATTACGGAGTGTTTTCCTCTCCACAGGATGACCACAAACTGCCCCTGGAGGAACTGGCCCACCGCTACGGCCTCGACCTCACTCAGGTACGCCCACGCGAAGAGTGAATAAATCAAATAATTACACGCCGGCTGAAAAAAATGAATACATAATTGGCAATAACAGCTATGAGTTTGATATTAGTGTTAGCAACAGACCTGGGAAAATGTATCTGGTGGGTGGCAAAAAATTAGATTGTATTGACATTGAAAGATCATGCTGGGGGTGTTCTACAAGTGTCTCTATGGTAGAATGTTTAGAAGTTACCATGGAGGCACAAGGGACACATTAGCAAACACTGACAAAACAGTTTTAACATAACATGAAAATTCTAGAAAGAAACCAATACAAAATTGATTTAAAGAGCGCATCTTCAGGAGCTGTGATCAGGCTCTTGATTCTCAACAAAAAGGTGACAGTGACTCACTGGAAAACTGTTGGCTAATGTTACCTGGCTTGGGGCTGTAATTTAACAGCACAAATCAGATCACTGGTTAGTTCCAACTCATCAGAACAATCAGTTCTTTATACGGAGATTGCTTTAAAACTCTAATGTCTAACTTGAGTAAAAGAGCATCAGACAGAGCAGTGCCTCCATTTAGCATTTACATCCCCAAGTAGGGTGACCAGATGTCCCTATTTCCCCGGGACAGTCTCAGTTTTGAGCCCTGTGTCCCCTGTCCCAGCAGATTTATCCAAAACCAGTGATTTGTCCCAGTTTATACAAGAAATGTCCCAGTGTCCCTATTTTTGACCAATCTGATCTAAACCAGAACATGACTAACTCATTAGTGTCTGGAAATGTTATAAAACACCTTGATAAGCAGCTTTAGCATTACCTTTGTCGATTTCCCACTGCACAGGCCAAAGTCCAAAAGGCTCGACTGTCGACTCCAGCGGCAGCGAGAGGCTCGAGCCGCCAGAAGCGAGTGAGGATCGACTACTGGCGCTGAAGAAGAAGAGAAACTGAAAGTTGTTGAAAGAAAATGGTTCGGGAATGTATTTTTGAGCATTTAAAAAATATATATAATTCACTGGTAAATAAATGGGATTTGAAATTACATCGGTGATCAAATCTTTTGGGCTTTGACCTGTGCAGTGGTAAATCAACATAGGGAAGTGTGAGGTGCTTATAAAGTTGTTTTCACGTTCCAGACACTAATGAGTGAACCAGGCAGAATGCTTTGTTTGTTAGACTCGTGGCTGTTGTAAGATGGGTTAAAGTGGTGTTAAGCTTCTTCAGTGTGAAGCAAATTGGCGTTTTACGTGGAAGTTAAGAACTTGCCCCCATCACTACACTAGTTTGTTGCCTTGACAGACTCACTGCCACAGTGAGATCTCCACCGAGGAAACACTGATCTGTGCGTTTTTTGGCTTCTGACAGAATTCCACCACCTCTAGCAACGGACTTTAGCTTCAAACGTGCCAGAGTTCTACTTTAAGTGTGCACTGTGAAACTTTACTGTTGGAGGGTCCAAAAGGTCAAATGCTTTTCTACATGGAAATGCTATTGCTTTGTCTGGAATGTTCCACAGTATGGCATTAAACCAGACCAAGTTACATGTCAGATCTGTGGAGAGGCGACCCCACTCACAGAAGAATGCATCTTTTTCCAGGTATTTTGGTATGAAACCACCTGAAATTGAATAAAAGTAAGGTAGAGCAGTTTAATGTCATACGGTGGAACATTCCAGGCATATCCATAGAAACAAGCAGGTGACAGATCCCCAACCAAAAAGTTACATAGTGCACTTTTAAACACCGAACCCCTGAATGACAAACTCAGTATCAAACAAAAGCATCAAAACTAGAGTTAAACTCCAGAGCTGAACGAGGTTTATCAGGACTGGAGATGGGACGACACTCAATTTCCACAAAACGAGACAAGATGAGATTTTGATGTGTGGAGAGGCGATCCTGCTCAGTCAGAATGTGTTTTTCGAGTTATTTTTGAGCTTTAAAACCACCTGTAATTGAATACATGTAAAATACAGCTGTTTAATGTGGAACATTATCGGCAGGGCAATGACATCTCCATAGAAACAAGGAGGTGATGGATGCCAAATTACATAATGTACCTTTAAGTGTCCGAAAATAATGTGTTTATTGTGTGTAAATTGTGTGCGTGATTTCATCGATATGTTTTAGAACTCTGCCTCTCATTTTCAACATATTTTCAACTTTCCTTCACAAACTGCTTCTTGATTGGTGTAAAACTATAATTTATATTTACAACACCCATCAAATGAAGTCAAAATGAGATAATTAATTAACATTAATCAATCAGCCTGTCTTAAACACTTTAAGCCTGGAGTGGCCCTTCTGACCACTGCAGTCTAAGGACGACAGAGATTAGTTTGGATTGACTGTAACAGTATTGAGGATCATCAGTCATTCAGCGCACAACATAAAATGACCTTTACTGAATTTCCAAGGCATTTTGTAGGATGAGAACTGAAGAAGAAACAAACAGGGGTAGAGACTCTGATCAAGAATCATTTGGAAACAATTCTGTATCCTGGTTGAGTGAGAAAAGGGGCGGGTGGACGAGGGAACAGTTCAGTCTAAAGCTCGTTCTTCACTCATGCTTTAACACTGGCTACAGGTTAGAAATGCAGTCGTCCCTCATCATAACGCAGTTCACCTTTCGCAGATTTTTTTATGTGCAATTTTGCATGGTTTTTTTTTCAGCATCTGAACGTGCATTGTATTCTGTGTTCAGATTGGCTAAAAGAGAATCCGCACATTATGTTCTATGTAATCGAAGGTGGCATGTCTGTTTAGAAGAAAAAACAGCGCCGACAACTACTGCCCATAACTATGTTCTTCACTCAGAAAAAAGACCTGCACCAAGGCCTTCAGTGGAAAAAGACTCCTCAGTTTAGACTGGGAAGTGCTCCTGCTCCCTGCTCCTCTGTTTAGATCGCGGAGCCTGTCTGAGAAGAGTGTAGAAGGGTATAAAGTGTGTGGTGAGGGGGTTTACAGCTTTAAAACATATAGAATAATTATAAAAAAATAAAGCGGATTACTTTGCGGATTTCGCCTATTGCAGGTTATTTTTAGAGCGTGACCACCGCGATAAACAATGGACCACTGTATATTGCAGCACCATTTCATAACACACTTTAAAGGTGCACTATGTAACTTTTCTGTTAGGGTTCTTTTTTGTTTCCATGGAGATTATTACATGGATATTGCTTTGCCTGGAGTATTTTACATTATGGCACTAAATTCTATACAGTATCTAGTGTTTTTTTTAATTACACGAGGTTTTATTGCCCAAAAACTAAAACCATTGTTACTAAGAGTGAATTTGCCTCTCCACAGATGTAACCTGTAATGTCCCCTCGTGGTATCATCTTGTATCCATGGAGTTAGACAAGTGTAATGTCATACTCTGGAACATTTATCTATTTGGTTTATTTGAATAGGGACTGATACTGTACTGTGTGGGACAAAGCAACATCTCCATGGTGACAAGCAGATGACAGACCCTCCACCAGAAACGTTCCACAGTGTACCTTTAAAAAGAAACCAAAGCTGCTTTCACGATGTCCTGCTGAGATCTAATCCCTCTGTCCTCTCTGTCCGAGAAAAGGACATTTAGAAAGAGGTCAGGTTTAACCCCAGTGACCACAGCTTTACGGGCTGACCCTCCTCATCATCCCTCCTCACTCTCCTCATCCCTCCTCATTCCTCCTCCCCTCCTCCCTCCTACACTCCTACACTACTGCTATTCATCTTTGGTATTGTCAATGTGTCTAACAGTCAAATCTCCTATCCCACTTAGAATAAAATCATAGACTAGAGCTGAACTAAGTGAGTGGACTAAGGGAGTGTGACGTCACCCGCAGTGTTCAGCTCCAGTCAAATGAAGTTCATGAGGTCGACGGTTATAGGGGAGAATTCAGAGCCAATTCCATATTCATTTATTTATGGACAAAATAAAGAAATAAAACACCACCAGACTTCGGTCGGGTTTCCATCAGACTTCGGTCGGGTTTCCACCAGACTTCGGTCGGGTTTCCACCAGACTTCGGTCGGGTTTCCACCAGACTTCGGTCGGGTTTCCACCAGACTTCGGTCGGGTTTCCATCAGACTTCGGTCGGGTTTCCACCAGACTTCGGTCGGGTTTCCACCAGACTTCGGTCGGGTTTCCATCAGACTTCGGTCGGGTTTCCATCAGACTTCGGTCGGGTTTCCATCAGACTTCGGTCGGGTTTCCACCAGACTTCGGTCGGGTTTCCACCAGACTTCGGTCGGGTTTCCATCAGACTTCGGTCGGGTTTCCACCAGACTTCGGTCGGGTTTCCACCAGACTTCGGTCGGGTTTCCACCAGACTTCGGTCGGGTTTCCATCAGACTTTGGTCGGGTTTCCATCAGACTTCGGTCGGGTTTCCATGCTCTGTTCCATAAGCTCCATTGCTCTTCTGCTGGAGAAATGACAAAAGGGAGCACAGTGACTTTTCATTAGACGAATCATACAAAATATGAAAATAAAATTGGTTGGACATATAATTTCATTAGTTCTAGTTGAGGAAAACAAAACATCTTTTAGAGTTTATTATGAAGCAGCTGTTTGAGAACAAAATGAGGCTGAACATTAAAAGACATTCTGTTGGATGAGAACCATAAGGAAACATGTCTCCCTCCCTCCCTCCTCCTCCTCACCTGCTCCTCCGGTCACACTGCACTCCCTGTACACACACGCACATAAACGCCACACAATGGGACAATAACCGGCTTAAACCTGCATCTGAGAGGCCCCGCCCCTTCTCTCACTGTTCTCCTCCTCCTCCCTTTCCTCCGCCTCCTCTCCTACCCTTCCTCTCCCCATCCTTTTCCTCTCCTCCTCCTCTTCAACCTCTCTTCTTCACCTCCTCCCCTTCCTCTCCTCCTCTCCAACCTCTCCTCTTTCCCCCCTCTCCTCCTCTCCTCCCCTTCCTCTCCCCATCCTATTCCTCTCCTCATCCTCTCATCCCCTCCTCTTCCTCCTCCTCCTTCTCTTCCTCTCCTCCTCCTCTCTCTAGTCTTATCTGCCTCAGTAAAAACATGGTGAATCTGAACCTCTCCTACCTCTCCTCTCCCATTCCTCTCCTTCTTTCTCACCTTCCCTTCTCTTATACAGGCTCTGATAGACCCTCCTCCTCCTCCTCTCCTCCTCCTCTTCTTCCTCCTCCTCTCTCTGGTCTTATCTGCCTCAGTAAAAACATGGTGATTGTGAGTGTGTTTAGTGGTATCTGCTGATCTGCTCGGCTCATCTCCGGATCCTCCTCGGGTGAAAGGGGAAATAATACTGCTAATGTAATGTGTATGTGAGAATAGACTGATAAGTTTCCTATCAAAACCACCATATCAAAATCTATTTCATACAGACAGAGCGGTGCTGTCACCATCAGTCATTTTACTTGTATATTTCAAAAACTCTCTATCAGGGTCCACTATTAAAGCTCTTATATTAGACTACATGGACTCTTGTGAGAGCTGCTTTGTGTCCGTGGTAGTTTAAATATTATCGTATTATCACAGTATTTCTCTGTAGCTATATATACATATCCCTCTTCAACATTTGTTATGGTGACAGGTCTATTGGCTGCATAAACCCGTACAGACTTCAACAGCCTCACAAACCCTATACTAAGAACATCTCAGTATATTTATGATCAGATTGTCCATATAAAGACACCATTGACCCGTGTGACCTGTTCTTCAGAGCTGTGTGTCATGTCCTGCATTATTCTGTCCACACACACACCAATATCTCCTCTCATTCTGTGACAGATGTAACAGTCGACACATTTTATCTGACACACTGCAAACACATTATGAGTTTGAGAAGTTTTTTTTACAATGATTGTTTTGTGATTTCAAGATATTTTTTTCAATAATTGTTTTTTGTCTCGTATTTATTTAAAGTCATAAATGACACACAGCCAGAGCAAATTGAAGCCGTCAGGGAAAATAGTCCAGTAACAAATCCACCACATCTCCATGGAGATGTTAACTGTGCATCCGATATCATCAACATTTCCTGGGAGTGTGACACTAAAAGTAGGCTCTGCTCTGTTTAAAGCTCAGTTTCTCAAATTAGACTTTAATTTGAATTTAAATGACAAAGAACAGACTTGGCTGGGACAACAACAGGTGAGATGATTTGTGCTGTTAAAGTGCTCCAAAGTAATTTTCACTAAGTCACTCTCACCTTTCTGTTGAAAATCAAATTCCTAAAATCAAACTCCTGAACAGAACCATGACTCACAGACTCTTAAAACCCTTTTTGGTCGCGTTTGCTAATGTGTGCATTGTGTCACCATGGTAACTGTATTGCATTAAACATGTCCATGGAGACTGCTGTCTGTCAGGCCAAGTTAGAGGTCAGATCTGTGGAGAAGTGACCTTATGCATGTTTTTCAAGGTAATTTTGAGCAAATTCTAGACATACATTTTCAAATAAATTTAAAGTTTAATCCCGCTGTGGGACATTTCAGGCAGAACATCATCTCCATGGAAACACAGCATCACAAAGGTTACACAGTGCATATTTAATTAGTCATAGCACAACATAAACAAATAGAAATAAATAATAATAAATAGAAATACACCATTTGAACTCTTCTTGTCTTTTGTCTGTGTTTTGTCTGTGTTTTGTCTGCATTTTGTCTGTGTTTTGTCTCTGTAACCTTCCCCCTCACGTCCTGTAGCTGCATATCTCTATATTTGTAGTATTAGGCAGAATCTGTGCTGTGCTCGTCAACGGGAGCTTCGTGATGGCCATTTAAAGCAGTAACAGCCTCCATAAAGCACCTCCTGTGTTTTTATGGCCCATCACCTCTGGAGGGAGGGCATCAGGTTTTTACGACGCTGCACACACTCACGCTCGGAGTTAGCCTGAGCAAGTGCACTGAAAATGGGCTGCACTTTTGTAATGAGGTCCCCGGGTGGAGTCTGAGGCTGTGGACAGAGCACTGGCAAATGGCTCTAAAGACAGCAGTGTAGTGATGACGGCGCTTTACACAACAGACACCAGGCAAATGTGGTGCTATTACAGCACATTCTACTGTGCACTGACTCATTCTGGGGGGATCTACATGTATGACTATGGAGGACTCTGTAGCAGTTACCATGGTGACACAGTGCAAAGTTTGGTCTGAAAAAAGAAGTCAGTCCTCTGTGGACAGAGTACATTCAAATATACATAAGATTAAAATCTAACCAAACCAAGACAGAGCAGTGCCTACAGTTGCATCACAATCCCCGGGGAATGTTGATGACATCAACTGAAAGCCACAAGGTTTCCTGTTGTATATTCTCCCTGTGGTGGGTGAATGTCCAGGTATTTTCCTGTACTCTCCCAAATACTGCAGCCCGCTGCTCCTCACGGACAACTCAGCAGAATGAGTATGTTTATTATAAACTGTCAAATCCAGACAGAGAGCTCCTGTATTTTTATACCATCGCACCTCAAGCCACAACCAAACCTGATTGTCCAATCAAATGTGTTTATTTCAGTGACAAAAGTGAAACTAATGAGCTCATTGGTCATCGTCATTTGCAAACAAAATTACATTTCCCTCACCTCAGATGAACAGAGTTCAGGTAATGTTTGGTTTATTTACTTAAAGAGACAGGGACAGTGCATAATCTACAGTAACCTCTTCAGGAGAGATGCTTTGTGTCAGGTTGTAGCTCTGGAGCTCATTTCCACTTGTCGTTCCCGGGCAGGTTCATGTTAGTTCATAAAATCAAACGTACAAACTCACTGAAAATGAAAGAAAAGTGTATTAAGTATATTAGAAAACATGATCTAAAATCCTTTGGTTCACCTCCTGCTCTCTTCTGTCCTGTGTGCTTTTAAAGCAGGTCTGTGTCTGAACTGAGTCTCTGAGGGTCAAACTCATCTTTAAGGAAAATACCCTCCGCCTTATCTTAACCTCACCTTTAGATTTAAAGCCTCACCGGGAACTTTTCAGATATCAAAAGGATTTGTTTTTAATGCACTTAAACATGCATCCCTGTTGCGATTGTGCTTGCTGCTCCACAGACTTGACTCTTAGGAGGCTGTCACTGCTTCTATATATGGTATTATGATGAGCGACACAACAGTAGTTTGGATGTCCCTGTCTTTGGTTTTCAGAATGATGATAAATTAGGACAGTTGCCATAGAAATGACCCACGTAAAACTACATATTATTCTTCTGTATGTGAAAAATGTGAAAAAGGAGCTGAACCCTAAAGAATATTGTGATTTGAAATAGTTGTAACAAAAGTGCATATTGATAGATTACAATTCCTTTTGTCCCATTTGATGCAACTAAATCTTTTTTATACAGCTCAACAGATCCTTCTATTCACAGCACAAATCTGGAGACAAATCTTAATTTTACAGATGGGTTTATGAATTATGAAAGAGCAGTTGTGTAGAGTTTGGCTTTCATGAATTACTTACAGGCCCTGTACCCAATTTTTTTCTCTGTATTTGAGCAAAATGTGTCTTGTCCCAGTACAGACATATTATATAAGCAGGTCAAAATATCAGGGCAAAATGTGTCTAACTGGAGTCTACTGGCCTTCATAGTGTCTAAATGTGTCTAACTGGAGTCTACTGGCCTTCATAGTCTCTAAATGTGTCTAACTGGAGTCTACTGGCCTTCATAGTCTCTAAATGTGTCTAACTGGAGTCTACTGGCCTTCATAGTCTCTAAATGTGTCTAACTGGAGTCCACTGGGCTTCATAGTGTCTAAATGTGTCTAACTGGAGTCTACTGGCCTTCATAATCTAAATGTGTCTAACTGGAGTCTACTGGCCTTCATAGTCTCTAAATGTGTCTAACTGGAGTCTACTGGCCTTCATAGTCTAAATGTGTCTAACTGGAGTCCACTGGCCTTCATAATCTAAATGTGTCTAACTGGAGTCTACTGGCCTTCATAATCTAAATGTGTCTAACTGGAGTCTACTGGCCTTCATAGTCTCTAAATGTGTCTAACTGGAGTCTACTGGCCTTCATAGTCTCTAAATGTGTCTAACTGGAGTCCACTGGGCTTCATAGTCTCTAAATGTGTCTAACTGGAGTCTACTGGCCTTCATAGTCTAAATGTGTCTAACTGGAGTCTACTGGCCTTCATAGTCTCTAAATGTGTCTAACTGGAGTCTACTGGCCTTCATAGTCTAAATGTGTCTAACTGGAGTCTACTGGCCTTCATAGTCTCTAAATGTGTCTAACTGGAGTCTACTGGCCTTCATAGTCTCTAAATGTGTCTAACTGGAGTCTATTGGCCTTCATAGTCTAAATGTATCTAACTGGAGTCTACTGGCCTTCATAGTCTAAATGTGTCTAACTGGAGTCTACTGGCCTTCATAGTCTCCCCACACTTGCTTTATAAACCTCCTCCTTTGGAAGAAGAGTCAAGGGGCTTGAACACTCAAAGATCTCTTTTGAAATCAGACTATATTGACTTTTCATATCCCCTGGGTCTGTATTATTGAAGGTAAATAAACGTCTCCTGCTTAAGTCATCCTCTTGGTCTCTAGCCTTTTACTTCTGTCCTTTCTTGGACAAGATGAAAACTTCCACAACAACAAAAAAACTAAAACTTTGGACTCTGAAAATTGTGAAAAATGTTTAAAACCTCATCATGGTCAATTATCTAATAATAAAAATGTAATAATTGTTTGTGAAGTCTAACTGGACGATGCTTTGCCCTTTAAACTCCTCTGTTTGTGTCCTGCACATTCATTACTTGGTTTGGTGGAGAGAACCTGTGGTCAATATTTATCATAGTTTTCAGTTTCAGTTAAGTGTTAAGGCTTTACATGTGCACGAGTATCCTGGTTCTGATCAGGTTTTTTCAGTATCCTGGTTTTGTGTGTTTGGCCTGTAGGATACATGAAAACACTCTGCTCCACCTTGTGATGTCATGTAATAATGCAGGAAGTGTTCCACTGTGTTTTTAATCTCCACACACCTTCACTAGAATAATTTTGATTATTTCAGCTCTGGAATTGTTCATCTCTATTGAACTAAAGCGGCCATACCGGCTTGTCAAAGCCTGATCCTGTCAGATCTCAGAAGCTCAGCAGGGCCTGGTTAGTACTTGGATGGGAGACACTGGGAATTCCAGGTGCCACAGGGGGGCGCCAGTCACAAACACTGTCGTTGTGTCCTTAGGCAAGACACAGCACCCACATTGCCTAGTATGAAAGTGGTGTGTGCGTGAATGGTGGTGGTGGTCGGAGGGGCCGATGGTGCAGATTGGCAGCCTCGCTTTCGTCAGTCTGCCCCAGGGCAGCTGTGGCTACAATAGTAGTTTACCACCACCAGGTCTGGAGTGAATGAATAAAGCTCTGTAAAGCGTCTTTGAGTGTCCTGAAAAGCGCTATATAAAACTGATGAATTATTATTATTAAAGGTAAAAGAAGCTGTTCACATGAAAACTGCTGTATGTGTGAATGAACTAAGACACAGCTCCAGGTGTGTTTTTGAGAAGGTGACTCCATTATCACACGGCTTAAAGATCACAAGAGTCCATTTTGTGTATTTTTTTAAACATTTGTGACTTTTATGATGTTTACTTCTAACTTTGGTCTTTCCGCCAGGGCCTGACCAATGCCAGAGCAGCAGAGATTCTGGCTCGTGACGGGCCAAACGCTCTGACCCCGCCGCCCACCACCCCTGAGTGGGTGAAGTTCTGCAGACAGCTATTCGGGGGCTTCTCCATCCTCCTCTGGATCGGAGCCATCCTCTGCTTCTTCGCCTACGGCATCCAGGTCGGGACAGAGGACGAGCCCGTCCATGACAACGTAAGAACACACACAGACATTCTCATTTAGACCGAGGCAAACTTTACAGATCCAAAAGGGACATTATTTGGACACATTATATATATTATAACACAGAGAAGAAATGTAAATGATAATAATACATGCAAAAGGAGCAGACATAGGAAGAGACAGGTATAGAAATAAAATACAGAATAAAGTATAGTAGGGAGTATTATCTGTTCCATAAGGGTGAGTTGTACAGTTGTAGGGAGTATTATCTGTTACATAAGGGGGAGTTGTACAGTTGTAGGGAGTATTATCTGTTCCATAAGGGGGAGTTGTACAGTTGTAGGGAGTATTATCTGTTACATAAGGGTGAGTTGTATTTTCCCACCCCCTCTCTCTCCCTAACCCTCTGTTTCACACCTCTTCCATCTCTCCTCTGTACCCCCTCTCTCCTCTCTCTTTCCCTCTTTTATTCTCTCTTCCTCTCACTCTCCTTCCCGTGTGCTCTCTTTATCCCCCTCTCCCCTTCTTCTCTTTCCCACCTCTTTTCTCTCCTCGTCTCTCTCCCTCCCTGGTCTCTCTCCCTCTTTTATTCTCTACCCTTCTCTCCCTCTTTTAGTCTCTCTCTCCTCAACCTTCCCTCCCCTATATCACCTGTCTCTCCTCTCCCCTTCTTCCTCTTTTTCCCTCTCGTTCTCACCTCTTCTCTCTCATTCTCCTCTCTGCCTTCCTGGTATTTCTTTCCCTCTTTTATTTTTCCCCTCTAACCCTCTTTCATTCTCTTTACCTCACTCTCTTTCACTCTTTCTCTCCCCTTGCTTTCTTTTCCTCTTTTATCCCCCCTCTCTCTTTCTCCCTCTCTCTTTTCCCTCTCTCCCTCTTTTATTCTCTGCCGCTCTCTTTCCTTGTCCCTCTCTCTCCTCTCCCTCTTTCCCTCTTTTATTCTCTCCCTCATTCATCCTTTCTCTCTTTCCCTTTTATTTGCTCTTGCTTTCTCACCCTGCCACTCTTTTATTCACCCTCTCTTTTTCTCTCTCTTTACTTCTTCCTCTTTTATTCTGTCTCTCTTCCTCTCTCCCCTCTCTTTCCCGCTTTTATTCTCCCTCTCCTTCCCCTCTCTCTTTTATCCCCTCCATCTCTTTCTCTCTTTTCTTCTCTCTCCCTCTTTCTTCTCTCTCTCCTCTCCCTCTTTTCTCCTCTCCCTCTTTTCTCCTCCCTATCTCCCTCTTTTCTTCTCTCTCCTCGCATTCTCTCCCTCTTTTCTTCTCTCTTCTCTCCTTTTCTGTGCCGCGTTGCTGTTGCTCCTCTGAGTCTCTTTACCCTCTGCTCACCACATTAGGCCATTAGAAGAGGACCACTCCTTCAAGATGGAAACACTTTCCTCTATCTCTCCTCTCTTTTCTCTCCTCCCCCTCTCTCATCCTGCTCTCTGTCTCTGTTCTTTATTCCTGTTTCTCCCCCTCTCCAATATTCCACATCCCTCTTTTTCTCCATCCCTCTCTTCTTCTCTCATCTATCTATCATCTCTCTGTCTCCAATTTCTCTCTGCACCCCCTCTCTCTCTCTTCACCCTCCTCTCTTTCTCTCTCCACCCCCTATCCCTCACTTCACACCTTTCTCTCCCTCTCTTCACACACCTCTCCATCTTGCTCTTTCACCCTCCATCTCCCTCTCTTCATCCCCCTCTCTCTCTTCACCCCTCTCCATCACTTCACCCCTCTCCCCCTCTTTACCCCTCTCCCTCTCTTCACCCCTCTCTCTTCACCCCTCTCCCTCTCTTCACCCCATTCCCTCTCTTCATCCCCTCTCCCTCTCTTCACCCCCTCCCTCTCTTCACCCTCTCCATCACTTCACCCCTCTCTCTCTCTTCACCCCTCTCTTCATCCCCTCTCCCTCTCTTCACCCCCTCCCTCTCTTCACCCCCACCCTCTCTTCACCCCTCTCCATCACTTCACCCCTCTCTCTCTCTTCACCCCTCTCTTCACCCCCTCCCTCTCTTCACCCCGTCCCTCTCTTCACCCCCTCTCCCTCTCTTCACACCCCTCCCCGTCTCTTTCTCTCCACCCCCTCTCCCTCTCTTCACCCCCTCTCCGTCTCTCTCCCCCTCTCCTTCTCTTCACCTCTCTCCATCTCTCTCCTTACATGTTCCTTGTCTCTTGTGTTTGTGTGACCGCTCAGAGTCACCGTTAGTTGTAAATAGCTCAGGTTTATGTGTTTGGAGCTATCTCTCCCTCTCTCTCTCTCCATCATCCCTCTCTCTTCACCCCCCCTCTCGCTCTTCACCTCTCTCTCTGTCTCTCTGTACATGTTCCTTGTCTCTTGTGTGTCTTGTGTGGTCTCACTCAGTGTCATCATCAGTTGGGAATAGTTGAGGTTTATGTGTTTGTGGCTCTTGTGCTGGAGCTCTGTCTCTCCTGGAGCTGAAGAGGAACTTTACCTCAACATGTTCCTGATGAGGACAGATGCTGCTTAACTCTGTGCAGATGTGCACATGAAGAGAAGGATGAAGAGTGGCCAAAAACAACACTAACTTTTCACACGTTTTCTCATGATGGAGCTTTTTGAACGAGACACTGACCAACGACCAAACTCCCCCTGTGCTGCGTGTGCGCTGCCTACGCTGAACAAACCTCTTTTAAAACAAGCCATAATCAATGACGAAAATCCAACTTTAGTGTCAGAATACAGATCAGGCTGATGGTTTAAATCCAGCTCACAGATTACTTATTGTGTCCTTGGGCAAAGCACTCACCCCGCCTTGCTTCTTGTCTCTCCCTCTCATTCCTCTGGACCGGGGCTGATCCTTTAAATAGATCCCACACTTCAAGTTCCAGAGTGTGTTCGAGTAGATGTGAGAGTTTCCCTGATGTAAAGCCTCTGAGTGCTTTACAAATGTGATGTACCGCAGTAATGTGCTTGAGTGAGGTTTGAACCACTGACCCTGTGGTCACGAGTTCAGTGCTTAACCCACTTCACTTGTGACCCTGTAACAAGAACGACCAGAAAATCCTGCTGCTTATTTTCACCGTACCTCTGATGTTTGAGACGGTGTCGTCCATTTGGAGACAACAAAGTCTTGTTTTATCGTTTGATTTGATTAAGAATTCTGCATCATGTTTCATCAAGAATAAACAGGAGCCTCCTAAACTCACGCACTCAGAGATTTTGGTGTTGTTTCAATTAAGATAGATTAGATCTAATCAGTTATGTGGTGCCCACAGACTGTAGAAAGAAGCGGACCAAGTGTCACCCTCAGTGTTCAGCTCCAGTCAAATGAAGCTCTCGATACTACTGGTCACGGGGCAAATTTGGAGGCAGGTTCTACTTCTATATTACGAATAGGATTTTTTAAATGGCAAAATCGCAAAAAATAAAACAAAACAAAACAAAAAACACCAGGATCATGTAGAGCGGATTAATGAACATTTTCAGACCAAAATGATGAGGTTCACTGCAGTAGAGAAAGGGGCCACAATATTCCAATGTAAGTCAGTGGGAGCCAGAGTCAGCAGGAGTCAGAAGAGCCGCATGTGAACTTCTGTTAGATATGTCCATTCACATATACAGTCTATGCTGGTAACTCACAGACACATTTTATTTACAATTTTTAGGGCTAAAAGCAAACATGTTATGGACATTAAGTTAGTCTCTGTCTGGCTTTTAGAGAGGGGGATTTATACTAAATCAACTGTTTGGAGCTTTCACTCAGTGAGACCTGAAGCATGAGGACCAGAGCTCTGCTCAAAATCAGAAATGCTGACCCTCACTCTGTCGCCTGAGCAGCCAAGACCATACTCACTTTTACACCATTCAGACAAGCTGGCAGGATGTAGGGGGTTCTGGCTGCTCAGGCAAACTCCTCTGCTCTGTTATTCTATCCATAAACTCTAGAGGAGCACGTGTCACAGGATGACACATATCTGCCTCCCTCTTTAATACATATGTCTGTCATTTCTCCAGTAAAGCTCTGCTGTGAGACATGCGGCGTGCAGTGAGGCAGGTGCTGCATCGTTGCGGACTCAATGCCGTTTTTCAGCTACAAACGGCATCAATAGTCTCAAAACAACAGTCAAGCCATGAGCAACTGGTGTAAACCCATTTTTCTATCAGGGCAATGATGTACATCGCATGGATCGCCGTTTTATTCATACGGCCCTACGTGAATGACTCGCAGAACCTGCAGACTGGACCTGAACTGACCTGTAAACACACCTGGCGTCTTTTCTCCCCGCTGGTCACTATGCCTTGTATCATAATGTTCTTAACAATGGCAAAGTGTTAACACCAAACACTGGCCAAAGCAAAGAGACCATGCATAACAACAAGGTGAAGCGGCAACAAAAAAACGTCTGTTACCTGTTGCTGATTCTTCTACTCGCGGGCGACTTGCATCTCAACCCTGGCCCGACTCTGGGGCACTTGGACATAAATCCACAGCCAGCATGTAATCCTGCTGTAATCGCGGACTGCCAGTCTGTACCGGGGAGTTTTACATCGCAGCATCAATGCAACAACAATTGCGCTAATGCGCCCGGTCACCCGGATGAGTCCGGTTTCACTTTCACTACGGCTGATTCGACACGAAATAAAATAGCACCGGCGGCAGTGAATCTGCGGCCTGCGGATCTCCACCTGGTGGACTGCGCTAGTGGAGGAAGCCCTGGATCTGGACGCAAGATAAAACATCAAATAAACCCCGCGATTGTGAAGCAGCGCAGTTTTAGACTTTTTAGAACTGTGAATCAGGCTCGCATTCTATGGGACACACGCACTAAACCACGCGGATTATTGCCACCTGAACATAAGGAGCGCCCTGCCTAAGGCTGATCAGCTGAGACATCTTCTGTATAATTCCAAACTGTACATCCTGTGCCTCTCAGAATCATGGCTACATAAAAATTCACCAGCTGACATGCTACAGGTAGAGGGGTACAATATGTTTAGAAAAGACAGGTCTAAGGGAAGGGGAGGGGGTGTGCTATTTTCTGTAAAAGATAAGATTAATTGTAATGAAATCATTTTATCAAATAATGAATTGAAATGTATTGTCCTTAAAGCAAAACAAATGTCATTTACAGTGATAGGAATGTATAGGCCACCAAATGCAAACAGTATGTTTTATGAGAAATTAAATGATCTTATTAAATATTGTGATTATAATAATAATGAAACTATTTTAATTGGAGACATAAACACAAACTGGTTGGATAAAACAAAGAGGAAGGAGCTTAAAACAATTGCAAGCAAATATGATCTCAAACAAATCATTGAAGAACCTACTAGAATAACCAAATCTACACAGACCCTTATAGATCTGGCTTTTACAAACCGACCGACCGCATAATAAAAACATATAATCTGGTCACAGGGTTATCAGATCATAATATGATATTGTTTCTGAGAAAAATTAATAAAAAGAGATTTATTTATTCCTCTACTAATGAGCCGAATCAATTCAAAATCCCCAAAAATGAGTGATCAAATTTTGAACAAGCTATTAAAGAAGGGGACTGGACTCAATATTTAACTGAAAATAATATGGATAATAATTGCCTTAATTTAATGACAAAACTTCAAAGAACTATTAATCGTTTCCTGAAAAAGGTAAAAGTTAGGTCAAAAAACATAAATAATCTTCCATGGTTAAATGAAAGGATATGGTCTTTAATGAAACACGGGGATACTGCCCTTAAGGTGGCGCTCAAGACCAAATCAGAAAATGATAGACGTGTATTCACTACATTAAGAAATAAAGTTATTAAGGAACTTAGAAATGCCAAGGCCACTTTTTTCATCAATTCCATCAGTGAAGCAAAGGGCAATGCAAAACAAATATGGCAAAATCTAAAGAAGCTAGCTGGACAAAAAAATAGAAATAAAACAATTGAACTGGATATTGAAGGGAAAGTGTCATGTAAACCAAGTGAAGTGGCACACGCATTTAACACATTTTTCATTGATGTAGTTAAAAAAAATGACTCAGAATGACAATTCAAATTTCATAGATACACCATTAAATATTAATAATCCAATTTTGTATTTTAATGAAGTGAATAATACTAAAATAAACTCAATTATTTCCACTCTTAAATCATCACATGCTAAAGATATATATGGTATGGATACAGTTCTTTTAAAAACTCATAAAGATTCTCTTATTCCAGCTATCTGCAAAATCACCAACTGGTCAATCAGTACAGGAGTGTTCCAGAGTGCTTGGAAAACTGCTGTAATAACGCCAATATTTAAAGGAGGTAACCGTCTAGATGTGTCCAATTACAGGCCCATTAGTATTATACCAGCAGTAGCCAAAGTAATTGAAAAAGTTGTCTCTGAACAAATTACATCACACCTGAATTCCACAGAAAATGCAGTTTGGATTTAGAAAAAATCATAACACAGAGACCACAAATAATTTGTTATTAGAAAATATTAGATCCAAACTTGATAAAGGGGGTGTAGTGGGGGCTGTTTATCTTGATCTTAAAAAAGCTTTTGATACTGTCAAACATGACATTCTAATCAACAAACTGCATAAGTACAACTTTTCACCAAATGTAATTATGTGGTTAAAATCATATTTGGATAATAGGAAGCAGTGTGTTCGGGTCAATAATACTAATTCATCTATAATTAATAACTGTATGGGTGTGCCACAAGAATCAACCTTGGCCCCCTCCTATTCACACTATATGTCAACGATCTGCCAGACGCTTGTCCATCTGCAACATGTGGAATGTATGCAGATGACACCGTCATCTACCTACACTCAAAAACTAAGACACAAGCTGCTATGGAACTCTCATCTGTAATGATAATTGTACAAAAGTGGTTGAACAACTTACATTTAAATCTGGATAAAACGGTGTGTATGTATTTTTCTAAAGCACAAAACAAAGAACCAGACCCACCTATCATAGTGGCAGGAAAACCAGTAACAGTGGTACAGGAGTATAAATATTTAGGTACTGTGATCGATTCCAAACTTACATTTAAATCACATGTGAAGAAAGTATCACTATTGTCATATTCTTTCAAAGTATAATTTTCTCAGTTGGGAGAATATGATTAAATATGACGATATTATGTTGGTGGCGGCACGGTGGCTGAGTGGCTGAGTTTGCATGTTCCTCCCCGTGTCTGGATGGGTTTCCTCCGGGTACTCCGGTTTCCCCCATCAACCCAAAACATGCCTGCACCCCTATGAACTAACATCAAGGACCATGTTGTCCACCCTCCTGTGGGCTCACCACCTGCAGAGGGGTTCATAGGGGGGGGTCAGGTGCTATGAGTATTGGGCAGCAAGCTGCCCCCGCGACCCAGCCGGATTAAGCGGGAGAAGATGGATGGATGGATGGATATTATGTTGGTGTACAAAATCCTCCATGGAATGGCTCCACCTCCTCTGCAGGAATATATCCATATAAGAATGAGTGTAGGCACTAGAGCCCAGAGCAGAGGAGACTGTGACGTTCCCTTCAGAAAAAGTGCTTTTGGACAGTTGTCCTTTTCTGTTCCAGCATCACACATGGAACACTGTCCCCACAGAACTCAGAAACATCTCATCACTGAAAACTTTCTCTAAATCTGTTAATAAGTGGCTCCTGGATAATCAAAAATGTACACATATTTCTACTTAGTGTTTTTACTAACATTTTACTAATTATATTTCTATTATGTCTCTGTTCCGTATTTATATTCACCTTGTCTGGAAACTACACCATGATTAGTGCATAGGTGTACCTTAGACTGCCCACAATAAAAGGCCACCCTGAAATGTGCAGTTGTTGCTTTATTGGGGGTCTGGGGACTCAGAACCAGTCAGTATCTGGTGTGACCACCATTTGCCTCATGCAGTGCAACACATCTTCTTCGCATAGAGTTTATCAGATTGTCAATTGTGGCCTGTGGAATGTTGGTCCACTCCTCTTCAATGGCTGTGCGAAGTTGCTGGATATTAGTGGGAACTGGTACGCGCTGTATACGCCGGTCAAGCACATCCCAAACATGCTCAATGGGTGACATGTCCGGTGAGTATGCTGGCCATGCAAGAACTGGGACATTTTCAGCTTCCAAGAATTGTGTACAGATCCTTGCAACATGGGGCCATGCATTATCTTGCTGAAACATGAGGTGATGTTCATGGATGTATGGCACAACAATGGGCCTCAGGATCTCATCACGGTATCTCTGTGCATTCAAAATGCCATCAATAAAATGGTTCTTCGTCCATAACAGATGCCTGCCCATACCATAACCCCACCACCACCATGGGCCACTCGATCCACAACATTGACATCAGCAAAGCGCTCACCCACACGACGCCACACACGCTGTCTGCCATCTGCCCTGAACAATGTAAACCGAGATTCATCCGTGAAGAGAACACCTCTCCAACGTGCCAGACGCCATCGAATGTGGGCATTTGCCCACTCAAGTCTGTTACGGCGACGATCTGGAGTCAGGTTAAGACCCCGATGAGGACGACGAGCATGCAGTTGAGCTTCCCTGAGACGGTTTCTGACAGTTTGTGCAGAAATTCTTTGGTTATGCAAACCAATTGTTTCAGCAGCTGTCTGAGTAGCTGGTCTCAGACGATCTTGGAGGTGAACCTGCTGGATGTGGAGGTCCTGGGCTGGTGTGGTTACACGTGGTCTGCGGTTGTGAGGCCGGTTGGATGTACTGCCATATTCTCTGAAACGCCTTTGGAGACGGCTTATGGTGGAGAAATGAACATTCAATGCCCGAGCAACAGATCTGGTTGACATTCCTGCTGTCAGCATGCCAATTGCATGCTCCCTCAATGCTTGCGCTATCTGTGGCATTTTGCTGTGAGACAAAACTGCACATTTCAGGGTGGCCTTTTATTGTGGGCAGTCTAAGGTACACCTGTGCACTAATCATGGTGTCTGATGAGCATCTTGATGTGGCACACCTGTGAGGTGGGATGGATTATCTCAGCAAAGCAAAAGTGCTCACTATCACACATTTAGACAGATTTGTGAACAATGTTTGAGAGAAATGGTAATATTGTGTATCTGGAATGAATTTTAGATCTTTGAGTCCATCTCATGACAAATGGGAGCAAAAAAGTGTTGCGTTTATATTTTTGTTGAGTGTATGTGTCTGTACAATTGCTACTGTGCTAATTGCATGTTTTAAGCAGATAATTGCTCATACTGCATCTTCATGTTTTTGCATCTGTGTCTGTGTCAAGCTTTTCCACCAACCTGCCATGGGACTGCAGATGAAAATTAGCCTTTACGGCTAAATCTGGCATATTTACATGTTCGTGTGTTCATGTCAATGAATATGCATTGTCCCATTTAAAATAAATGAATAAAAAAATAAAT
Source organism: Odontamblyopus lacepedii (assembly GCA_034769755.1). Taxonomy (NCBI): domain Eukaryota; kingdom Metazoa; phylum Chordata; class Actinopteri; order Gobiiformes; family Gobiidae; genus Odontamblyopus; species Odontamblyopus lacepedii. The sequence goes on along the minus strand of CM068359.1, from coordinate 6,282,884 downwards.
AAAAATAAACAGTGTAGGACAGAGTGGGTCAAAATGGCCAGTGTGAAGGAGCCTTAAGTCTGTTCTGAGTGAGCAATTAAAAACCCCACAGAAGACCCCCTCTTTACCCTTTACTTAACACATGACATTTTCAAAAAATTGTGGGAAAAATGTCTTTGTGGAAGTGGTGGAATTGTAGACCTGTATCTTAGCAACTAAAGTAAGTGTTTTATTAACACTTACAAAATATCTACAGTAAATACTAATCACTTCTTACTAATATCATCCCTAAAGTTTAGAGTATGTGAATGAGTTTATGTGAGGATTATTGGTCCATGGGGAGGGTAGCTGTACATTCCTCTGCAGTGTCCGTCCCTCTATAGGCCCATACCTCCTGCTGTGAAATTCCCAGGAGCAAAGATAAAACGCAGCCGAGTGTAAAACAGTCCAATCTGCTTTTCTGTCACATCACGACTGCAGCTTCCCCCCAAACCAACTCAAATCTCCGACTATTTTCCCAGTTTTCACCACCTGCTCACAGCTTTTCATGTCACACACAACACAACGTAACGGAAACTCAGAATCAAAATACGCAACTCCGAATGACTTCAAAACACAAGTACAAAGTGTGAGGGGAGCTATGTTTCCGGGGAAGGCTTTGAAGATGGAGAAAGTTGCTGTGTTAGTTTGTAGGTTTGCAGGGAGCAGCTGTTCACTTGGATGGACGCTGAATGAGGCGTTTAAAGACAGAAATAGCTCGGGAGAATTTAGAACTTTGGTCTTTCTGAATGCGAGCGGTCGCGCTGTGGTGGAGTCTGCAGTGGGCCTAGTGTGAGGGGGAGACTGTTCAGGCTTTAAAGGAGACATGTGCAGAATGGAGTTTTCAGAGCGTTTAATCATGTTAGGATGAGTTCCCTTCTCATGAGGATGGTTTCTCCTCTCAAAGTTGCATTTAGAGTGATTCAGGCATGTTTGAATTCATAGACCATCTCTATATACACAAAACAATACAATAATACGGAATGAAGCTTTTAAGTACATGTGGGTTTGAATTTCTGAAATGAGTCACCAAAAATATTAAACCTTTTCATGATAAAATTATATTTTTCTCATGTTTTCTCCTGTATTCAAGATGTCATTGCACCAATCTAGCCCCATTTTCACCTCCACCGGTGCACCCCCACTGTGACCATCCATCCATAGATGCAGTGTATGGTTATATTCATATCTATTTTTCTTTTATAAAGGAGCATTTTATGGAGCTAAATTATTCCCTGATTGTGAGAAAGATGGACTGGTGTGGGGAGTGTTGTGTGAGTGATGCAGAAAAGAAGGAGCCCCTGTCTGTGTGAATGTTCATGTATGTTGTCCATCCATAGGTGGAAGGATGGATTTTATTTTCTTTATTGGTGATACATGTAGGATTTGACAGCATCACGTAGCCTTTAGGGGACAAATGAATAAAAAATCGGCTTGCTCTTGTGATGTGCAGCTTTGACTCTTTGGCTACATTCAGAATGCAGGACTTAATGCTCAATTCAGATTTTTTTGGGAAATCAGATTTTTTTGGCGAGGTTGTTCACATTTCCAGTTAAATGTGACTTGTCTGTGATCTCCAGTGTGAACTTTAAACACCCCAAAAGTGTCCCGCATAAGCACTGGGGACACGACGACGTCACAGCAGTGAGCTCAGGGTTTAGAGAAGTTGCCTAAACATGGACGCTGCATTGAGCTCCTGGAGAATTTACAGTTGCTGTCGTTCCACTCTCACAGGAGGAAACACGTCTTCAGCCAATTTCAGTAGCAAACACTTCGGTGTTGGGCTGTATTGGCTCACAACAGGAGCTTGTTACATCACAATAGCCAAACTGTCACTTGTTGATGACGTGTAGGTCGGATGAATGTGACCTGGCCGTTCAGACTGAAGACACATGGTAAAAGATCGGATATGTGTCGGTTTTAGGAGCACATTTCCAAGAGGCCTGGGTCGCATTTGAAAAAAATCGGATCTGTGTGGTTCAGACTGTCATTAAAAGATCAGATACAGGTCACAGAGGGGTGAAAAAATTGGATTTGGCTGCAGACTGAACGGAGCCTTAGTTGCGATGACGTTTATGGCGACATCAGCTCCCGTTGGACACATAGACCATTTATATCAATGGATAAAGCTAACCTGTTAGCCGCCACATGCCAAACAGGAAGTGCTCCAGGAGGCTCTTCCTCCTGGAGCACTTCCTTCCAGCTCCTTCTCTCCCTTTTTCCTACTGACTTATATTGCTGCTCTGAGCTTCGTCATTTTGGTTTTAAATGTTTGTATGAACCCGCTCTACATGATTCTGAATTTTTTTCCCCCTATTTTGTCCATCAAAAAAATCCTATTCATAACATAGAGCCTGGCTCCAGATTCACTCCTGTAACCGTGGCACTGCGAGCCTCATTTGAGCAGCGCTGAATGTCACACTCGCTAAATCCACTTTTATATACGGTCTATGATTAGACATCACCCTTTTCTAACCCCAACTTCCAATTCTTCCAGTTATTTTATTAAGTCATTTTAGATGAATATTACAATTTTAAAATGTGCAAATTATGACATATTGATCAACAGACACAAGCACAATAGTTCATCTTTAAAGAAAATGTATTTCTACTGTACTCAAAGACATTGAACATTATTCAAAACATGCAGGTGAGAACACTGACCAACCACAGGCAGAGTCTAATGGCCGAGTAATACTAGGATTTATGTAAAGTGTCTTAGTGTATTTCCTTTGTTATATGTGCCCTGAGTCTAACCCTCTCCTCTTCCTCCTCTTCCTCTCAGCTGTACCTGGGCGTGGTCCTTGCCGCTGTGGTCCTCATCACCGGCTGCTTCTCGTACTTCCAGGAGGCCAAGAGCTCACGCATCATGGACTCATTCAAGAAGATGGTTCCTCAGGTGAGTGTAGCGCCCCCTGTTGTCCGTGCTCCTCCCTGCACTCTCCAGCTTCAGAGCAGAACTCACGAACAGACTCTTACAGATCACATTCTGATGCTAATTTGGCTCTGACACAACTGGGGGACTCACAAAGAGCGAGCGTTTAGTGATGTTCGCCGACCTCTCCCAGCGCTTCTATAATTCTTTAATCTGTTGAGTCTAATCTCTCTCCTCTTTCACTTACCTTCCGCCTGTGGCTCCTGCTCTTCTGCTCTGAACTTACTTGTCTAGATGTGCCTTTCTTTCACAGTTTAATGAACACATTTGCAGCTCTGCAGGCTTGACTTTGATACAGAAATAAGAGGTTTTAGACAAGCAAATAAGAGCTTGTTGTGGATGTCTGGTGACAGTTTTATGAAGTGTTTTTGCTCAAAGTTTAAAGCAGGATTTGGCTTTTTAAATGAAATTCATCGAAAAACTTTTGTGATTCAACCCTGGAACTGTCACTGTTGACCATCATTTAGCCCTGAAGTGCCTACAACAGACTGGACTATTCACAAAAACAGTATCAGGACAAAAGGTCTCTTATGTGGAAATTGTCTCGAACTTTTGGGAATTCTCTCTAACATGAAATCTCTACATCCTGCAATTTTCTACATGTTTTTCAAAGTTTCCTCACAAATTGCTTCATGATTGGCATAACACAATGGAGTTCAACAGTGACCACATACCCCCCCCTACCTAGACTTTCTAAAAAACAGAATAGAAGTTTGAAAGCGGAGGTCTAATCAGCTATGTGGTAACTACTGACCACAAGACCTATAATTTCATGTAAAATCTGTCTCTGAAACTTTAGAAATCGCCAAGATATTTTGATGAGTCTTGTGTTTTAATCTTGTGAACTTTTTGGACTTTTTTGGACTAACTGCATTATGGATATTAGTTAGACTGTAGCTGGTTGTTGTTTGAATTTGAATTTTGAAAGTCTATGGAAAAAATGCTTCGAAGTGGGCGGGACTGTGGAGCTTTGTAATTACACCAGGTACTATCCCAACAAATTGAGTAAAAAATGTAAGAATCATTAAAAACAAACGCAATATCAGCGGGAAACTTTTAACCAACTTCCCAACATAGTCCATGTACCATTTGTTCTTTTGAATTTCAGTTAAGAATAAAACACAATAAAATGGGAAAACAGTTTTAGTGTCAAACAAAAAAACAGATCCATCCATTTTCTTCCTCTTATCCTGGGCCGGGTCACGGGGGCAGCAGTCTAAGCAGGGACTCCCAGACTTCCTTCACCCCAGACACTTCCTCCAGCTCCTCAGGATGGACCCCTCCAGCGTGTCCTTTTTGAATTTCAGTTAAGAACAAAAACAATAAAATGAGAAAACAGCTTATTTCATTATTCCATTTTAGTGTCAAATAAAACTGATCCAAAAACAGATTTCAACCTCTATTTGCAATATTTAATTTAAAGTTTATTTCAGATAATACCAATCAAAAAACTCAATCAAAAGTCTCGCTGCCTATTTTAATGTTATCTTATTCTCTCTGATTTATATGAAGTTCTGCTGCTCAGTGCGCCACTTGTGAATTCAGTGTCAACCATGGATTTATCATAAAAACTCTTTTTTATTATATTCTATGGAGTCGACTGAACAAAGAAGAGTTTATTGCTGCTTCCTGTTTCTCATCATGGAGTTCAACATTTACTTTCTAAGACCCAAAAGTGAGTCCTTCAGCAGCAGAACTTCCAGAGCAAATAAACCAGAGAGAATAAAATATCACAATCAAATCGTCACTATGGCTGGTTTTTGATTGGTGTTATTTGAAATAACGGCGGCAGGGTGGCTGAGTGGCAACACTCAGGCCTCACAGCAAGAAGATTCCCAGGTCGCCCGGATGGGTTTACTCCAGGTACTCCGGTTTCCCCCATCAACTCAAAACATGCAGCACCCCTATGAACTAACATCAAGGACCATGTTGTCCACCCTCCTGTGGGCTCACCACCTGCAGAGGGGTTCATAGGGGGGGGTCAGGTGCTATGAGGATTGGGCGGCAAACTGCCCCCACAACCCGGCTGGATTAAGTGGGAAAAGATGGATGGTTATTTGAAATAAACTTTAAATTAAATATTGGAAATAGAGGTCAAAATCTGTTTTTTGTTTGACACTAACACGGAATAATGAAACATAAGGCTTGTGGCTACAAGCCTTATGTACATGTGACCTATATGGTGGCAATGTTTTCAATGTACTGTCCCTGTCAAATAAATAAATAAATAAAATACTATAATGTTTCCTGTAACCCCCTCCCTCTTCCTCATCCTGTGTCCGAGCAGCAAGCCCTGGTGATCCGGGAGGGCGAGAAGCTTCAGATCAATGCTGAGCTGGTGGTGCAGGGAGACCTGGTGGAGATCAAGGGAGGGGACAGGATCCCAGCCGACCTCCGGGTCATCTCCTCCAGCGGCTGCAAGGTACAAAACCATGGGACCCAGCACCCAAGGGACCCAAACACCCAAGGGACACAAACACTCAAGGGACCCAAACACCCCAGGAACCCAGCACCCAATACACAAACACAGCCAGTACCGAAACATCCAAGCACCCAAACACCTAGCTGAACTCGGGGTCATCTCCTCCAGCTGCTGCAAAATAGGCATGCAAGGGACCCAAACACCCAAGGGACCCAAACACCCCAGGGACCCAGCACCCAGGGGCCCCAGACACCCAAGGGACCCAGCATTCAATACACAAACAGCCAATACCAAAGCATCCAAGCAGCCAAACGTCTACCCGAACATAGAGTTATATTCTCCAGTGGCTGCAAAATAGGCACCCAAGGGACCCAAACACCTATGGGCCCCAAGGGACCCAACATACACGTACACACAACTCAAACACTCAGCCGACCTCAGAGTTATATCCTCCAGCGGCTGCAATTTACAAACCAGACACTCATTACCCAAGGGACCCAAACACCCACGGGACCCACACTCCCAAGGGATCCAGCACCCAATACCCAAACACAGCCAATACCGAAGCATCCAAGCACCCAAAGCTGAACTCAGGGTTATATCTTCCAACGGCTGCAAAATAGGCACCCAAGGGACCCAAACACCCCAGGGACCCAAACACCCCAGGGACCCAGCACCCGAGGGACCCAAACACCCAATACGCAAATACAGCCAATATTAAAGCATCCGAGCACCCAAACACCCAGCTGACCTGCGTTTCATCCCCACAACAGCTGCAAATTACAAACTGGAGGACTACCAGCACCCATGGGACCCACTGAATACACACGTACACACACTACTTATGCACTTACATCACTTTAGCTGAAAAATTGCCTAATTTTTGTTGTGAAGCTATTAACTTTATATGGCAAAATGGAAACTGGTAGCGAAGGAGATAAAAGACACACACACACACACGCACGCACGCACGCACACACGCACACACACACATACACACACACACACACACACACACACACACACACATACACACACACACACACACACACACACACACACACTAAACTAAACAAACTAAATATTAAGCAGCATTGTAGACTTAGCCTATTCATTAAACTGTAATATGGATGTCAAATCCATATGTTACACTCATATAATTTTGTCTCTTAATTTTAAATGTAGTGATGTCATCTGCAAACCTCCACAGGGCCCCAGCCTCTGACTCATCCCAGACACAGAGTCTCTGTCAGGGCAGCTCCTCTGTCAGGGCAGCTCCTCTGTCAGGGCAGCTCCTCTCCGCCCAAACTGGGGGGGCCAAATGTCCAGATTTACCCTGGACAGTTCCACTTTAGAGCCCCGTGTCCCCTGCCCCAGCAGATTTATCCCAAACCAGTGATTTGTCCCAGATTTAAGCAAGAAATGTCCCAGGTATCTTTATTTTTTGACAAATTTGATACACGCCAACAGTAATGAGGGGAATACACAGCAAAAAGCAACATCTAGGTAAATTTAATGACTTAAATTAAGAACATTTGACTTTATTTGAGTTGAAGGAACTTGACAAGTAAAATGATCTGCCAATGAAACAAGTGTGCTTTTCTTAATTCAAAGAGTTGCTGTTCCATTGGTAGATCATTATGCACCTTATTCCGGAAGCTGCCATGGGTGTCGCCATCATCATTCAGCTTGTATTATTTTGTATGGGGCTGCCAATCTCGACAGCAAATAAGTTCAGTGTGGACTATAAAGCTGTTTTAGAGCCTTGTGTGACTTGTTGGTGCACATGAAAATTTAACATTTTGCACAAATGATGCAGGCGCAGAATGTTTCCCAAATTCTCCAGAATGTTTCCCAAATTCTCCAGAATGTTTCCCAAACTCTCCTTTGACATGGATGGGATCCCTGTTTAACTGGAAGTGCCACCACAAAAAAGCACAATTTAGGAGCGTTAAGAGAGAAAAGTCTGTGGGATGGATGTGATAAGTTGGATACTTGTCAAGTGAAATTTACTCAAATCATGATGAAACTTTCTTAATTCAAGTCATCTTAACTTGACAAGATTTTGTTTTTTACAGTGTATAGTAAATACACTGCAAAACTCCCCTTCCTTCAAACTAGAAAAATCCACTTGTTTAAAGTTAAAATTAACTAGAAACAAAAGTGAAAAAGAAAAAAAGTGAAATGATCTGCCAGAGTAGGAAGTGAAATTCACTTCTGAATAAATCTTAAAATAAGAAAATATATCCAGGCCTTTATAAACCTCCAAATAAGATACAATTCTACGCAATAGTCTAAGATGTAAGTGATGTAAAATAAAGCATAAAACAAGACTAAATTAATCTGAAATATCTTTAAACTAGAATATAAGGCTGTTATTGACTGTTTTATTCTTGATTTTAGTTCAGGAATCTTAATGAAATTCTTTATTTTCTTATTTTAAGACTAATTATCACTTGGTGACAAATTGTAGCACTCTCCTAAAACTTTTTTGTTCAATAGAAACAACTGAATAGATCATTTTTGAACTAGCAGTTTTTCTTTGTCTGTTTCTGTTTGCTCAGATGAACCTGTTGAACATAAACCCTCAGGCTGTTCTGCAGGTCTCAAACTATCATCAGAAGTACTGGTACCTTTCAGTCTTGTTCAAATAAAAGTTAAAGGTATTCTCTTTAAAATCGAATTAAGTAAGTACAGTAATCTAAAAATAATCCTTAAGTAGAGTTCTTTACTCTTTCCTCTGTTGCCTTCCAGCTCTGGTCTGGTCAGAGGGAGGAGAGCTGTAGCCTCAGGGTGAACATCTCTTCACTTTTCTCTTCATTTTGATGGAAACAGAAGAGTAAACTACACTTTTAGCTCACGGCAAAGACTCTACAAAACCTGATTTAAGAATTCATACGTCTCAACAGAAGTCACATTTGGGGGAGAGCTGCTGAGGTTCTGCTCATGATTTAGTCGTTTGATTCACCGAGGATCGATCAGTGAAGAGCAGTAACGCCACTGAGAGCTGTAATTAACTTAAAGGTGAAAAACGAGGAATATTAAGGCAACAAAATAGGGTTATTTTTGGCATTTTATTTACATTTAAGATGCTCCATGTAACCTTTCTATTTGGGGCCTGTCACCACTTGTCTCCATCCATCCATCTTCTTCCAGTTATCCGGGGCCGGGTTGCGGGGGCAGCAATCTAAGCAGGGGCTCCCAAGCTTCCTACTCCCCAGCCACTTCCTCCAGCTCCTCCAGACGGACCCCGAGGCGTTCCCAGGCCAGCCGAGAGACATAGTCCCTCCAGCATGTCCTGGGTCTTCCCCGGGGCCTCCTACCGGTGGGCCATGCCCAGAACACCTCCCAAGGGAGGTGTCCAGGAGGCATCCGGACTAGATGCCTGAGCCACCTCAATTGGCTCCTCTCAACATGGAGGAGCAGCGACTCTACTCCGAGCTCCTCCGTGTGACCGAGCTCCTCACCCTATCTCTGCGGAGGAAACTCATTTCGGCCGCTTGTATCCACGATCTCGTCCTTTCGGTCATTACCCAGAGCTCATGACCATAGGTGAGGGTAGGAACGTAGATTGACCGGTAAATCCAGAGCTTCGCCTTTTGGCTCAGCTCCCTCTTCACCACAACGGTCCGATACAGTGACCGCATCACTGCCGACGCTGTACTGATCCACCTGTCAATCTCACGCTCCATCCTCCCCTCACTCGTGAACAAGACCCTGAGATACTTGAACTCCTCCACTTGAGGCAGAGACTCCCCACCCACCCAGAGAGGACAATTCACCTTTTTCCGGTCGAGAACCATGGCCTCGGATTTGGAGCAGCTGATTCTCATCCCAGCCGCTTCACACTCGGCTGCAAACCGCCCCAGTGCTGCAGGTCCTGGTTCGATGAAGCCAACAGGACAACATCATCCACAAAAAGGAGAGATGAGATCCTGTGGTCCACAAACTGGACCCCCTCCGGCCCCTGGCAAAGGGCAGCCCTGGCCAACATGCACCGGGAACAAGTCTGACTTACTGCCGGCAATGCGAACACAGCTCCGGTCATACAGGGACCGGACAGCCCTTAGCAAAGGGCCCCGGACCCCATACCATACCCAGAGCATCCCCCACAGGGCACCACGAGGGACACGGTCGAATGCCTTCTCCAGGTCCACAAAACACATGTGGACTGGTTAGGCAAACTCCCATGAACCCTCGAGCACCTGATAGAGGGTGTAGAGCTGATCCAGTGTTCCACGACCAGGCCGAAAACCACACTGCTCCTCTTGGATCCGAGGTTCAACTATCGGCCGGACTCTCCTCTTCAGTACCCTGGCATAGACTTTACCGGGGAGGCTGAGGAGTGTGATTCCCCTGTCGTTGGAACACACCCTCCGGTCCCCCTTTTTATACAGAGGGACCACCATCCCGGTGCCTCTGCCAGAGGCACTGTTCCTGACCGCCACACGATGTTGCAGAGGTGTGTCAGCCAAGACAGCCCCACAACATCCAGAAACTTAAGGTACTCAGGACGGATCTCATCCACCCCCGGAGCCTTGCCACCAAGCACCTTTCCAACCACCTCAGTGACTTCGGCCAGGGTGATGGACGAGTCCGCCTCTGGGTCCCCAGCCTCGGCCTCCTCTACGGAGGACGTGATGGTGGGATTGAAGAGATCCCCAAAGTATTCCTTCCACCGCCCGACAACATCCCCAGTCGAGGTCAGGAGCTCTCCCCCCACACTGTAAACAGTGTTGGTGAAGCACTGCTTCCCCCTCCTGAGGCGCCAGACGGTTTTCCAGAATTTTCTTGGGGCCGTCCGATAGTCCTCCTCCATGGCCTCCTCGAACTCCTCCCAGACCAGAGTTTTTGCCTCTGCAACCACCCGGCGGGCTGCAGCACGCTTAGCCCCCCGGTACCTGTCAGCTGCCTCAGGAGTCCCCCGAGCCCCGGGCCCAGTATGACTCCTTCTTCAGCCTGACAGCATCCCTTACTTCCGGTGTCCACCACCGGGTTCGGGGATTGCCACCGCCACAGGCACTACAGAACCTACGGCCACAGCTACGAGCAGCTGCATCGACAATGGAGGCCGAGAACGAAGCCCACTCGGACTCCATGTCCCCAGCCTCCCCCAGGATCTGTGAGAAACTCTCCCGGAGGTGTGAGTTGAAGGCCGCACTGACAGAAGGTTCCGCCAGACGTTCCCAACAGACCCTCACGATACGCTTAGGCCTGCCAGGTCTTTCCGGCTTCCTCCTCCGCCAGCGGACCCAACTCACCACCACCTGGTGGTGAGTTGACAGCTCACCAACACTATGATCAGTTGACAGCTCTGCCCCTCTCTTCACCTGAGTGTCCAAGACACACGGCCGGAGGTCAGATGACACGACAACAAAGTCGAACATCGACCTTCAGCCTAGGGAGTCCTGGTGCCACGTGTACCGATGGACCCCCTTGTGCTTGAACATGGTGTTCGTTATGGACAAACTGTGACTAGCACAGAAGTCCAATAACAGAACACTGCTCGGGTTCAGATCAGGGAGGCCGTTCCTCTCAATCACCCCTCTCCAAGTGTCACTGTCGTTGCCCACGTGGGCGTTTAAATCCCCCAGTAGAACAACGGAGTCCCCGGTCGGTGCACTGTCCAGTACCCCTCCCAGAGACTCCAAGGAGGCCGGGTACTCTGCACTGCTGTTCGGCCCGTAGGCCGACACCACAGTGAGAGACCTGTCCCCGACCCGAAGGCGCAGGGACGCGACCCTCTCGTTCACCGGGGTGAACTCCAACACGCAGCGGTTAAGCTGTGGGGCGATGAGCCCACACCAGCTCGCTGCCGCTCCCCGTGGCCAACACCAGAGAAATGGAGAGTCCAACCCCTCTCAAGGAGTTGGGTTCCAGAGCCCAGACTGTGCGTGGAGGTGAGGCCGACTATATCTAGCTGGTAAAGCTCAACCTCCCGCACAAGCTCAGGTTCCTTCCCCCCCAGCGAGGTGACGTTCCATGTCCCGAGAGCTAGTTTCCATGTCCGGAGATCCGGTCGCCGAGGCCCCCCGCCTTCGACTGCCGCCCAGATCTCTCTGCACCCGGCCCCTATGGCTCCTCTCGCGGATGGTGGCCCCATGGGGAAAGGCCCGGCCACCAGGCACTCACCAACGTGCACCCACCCCAGGCCTGGCTCCAGGGTGGGGCCCCGGTAGCGCCATTCTGGGCGACGTCACTGGCCTTGTTATATTTCTCAACATAGGGGCTTTGTGAACCTCTCTTCATCTGACCAGCCCCCCTGGACCTGTTTGCCTTGGGTGACCCTACCAGGGGCATAAAGCCCCTGACAACATACCTCCTGGGATCATTGGGGCGCTCAAACCCCTCCACCACGTTAAGGTGGCGGTTCGAGGAGGGGTACTTGTCTCCATGAATGACAAAAATTTTCCACGGTACACTGCAAAAAACAGAATCAAGTCAAGTTAAAATGACTTGGATTAAGAAAGTTTTACCAGGATTGAGTAATTAACTAAATTTCACTTGACAAGTAAACCTATCTGCCAGTGCAGTAAGATTTTTGTACGTAAAATATGAAAATTCATCTTGCTACACTTAAAATAAAAAAAAAAGACTTTTTGCACTTAAAATATGAAACAAAAATCAAATGTTGCTTAAATTTAGAGAAAAACACTTATTCCACTGGCAGATCTCTGATTGAATCTACTCAAATAAAGTAAAATGTTCTTAATTGAAGTCATTTTAACTTACTTAGATATTGTTTTTTTCCTGTGTATAGCTTTAATATATCTTGCATTTGTTCAGTTTCATATATTGTAATTTCTGAAACTGCAGCTTTATTTATAATGCACTTTACAAAACAACACAGGCTGACCAAATGCTACAGAACATAATCGAATAAAAAACAATAAACAACATATGAGTAAAAACAGAATCTAATAAAAACAATAAAACAACATATGAATAACACTGAATCTACTCAAAATAATGTAATAAAATGTCAACATCTCAAACTGTGTCAAAAGTGTGTTTTAAGAAGAGATTTAAAGCTCCACAGAAACATGCACTCTGACTGTAACCTGAACTAGAACTTGGCCTGGTGACGCCTACTTGCTTGTCTCCATGGCGATAAGAGGTTTATATCCTACTGTGGAATATTCTAGAGACACTTTTACAATATACCAAACAAATGGACCCTGATTACGTGAAAACTTGTGCGTCTCTTTGACTCATTGGCCTGTCCCTGGACTCTTTATAGCCGCTGTGAGTTTCAGATACAGAAGCTTAGATTAGAAAAGTGAATTCTTGCTAAATGAGTCGGACTCTCTTAACCCCAGAAGCTCCACAGCTCACAGTCTGTACATGAGTCACAGTCGAACTCTCCATCTGCTCAAATCTGAATCCACACATATAATTCTGACACTTTCATTCCTCTGAACCACTCTTTTTGTCCAGAAAAGCACTCGTAGATGCTCTTCCGAGTCAGCTCTGTGGATCTGGAGGTGGTTTTTACTTTACTTTGTTCCCACTGTTTTCTGTCTTTACAAAACGAGGATCTGTTCTTTTGTGGTTTCTTTTCACAGACACATCACAGCAGCTTTCAGAAACACAGAGATAACTTTCATTCTCTCTCTTCTTCTCCCTCTGTCTGTTTGGCCTCCTTTTCTATCTCATTCTCATCTTCTTATCTTCTGCCCTCTTTCCCTATTTCATCTCCTTTCCCCCTCTTTATCCCCTCTTTTTCTCTCCCTCTCTCTGTCATCCCTCTTTCTCCTTTTTCCTCTCTTTTTCTCCCTCCCTGCCCCCTCTTTCTGTTCTCTCCTTCCCCCTCTCTCCGCTATCCCGCTCTCTTCATCTCCCTTTCTCTCCCCCCTCTCTCCCTCCCTCTTTCTCTCTCCCCTCTCTCTTCCTCCCCGTCTCTTTCTCCTTCTCCTCTGTCCCTCCCTCCCTCCTCCCTCTCTCTCTTTACTCCCCCTCTTTCTCTGTTCTCTCCCTCTCTCTTTCTTCCTCTCCTCTGTCCTTTTCTTCCCTCTTCCTTTTTCTTTCTCTTCCTCTCTCTCCCTCCCTTTCTCCTTCTCCTCTGTCCCTCTCTTTCCATTTTTCTCTTCCTATCTGTCCCTCTCCTCTGTCCCTCTCTCTCCCTTTGTCTCTCTCTCCCTTTCTCTCTCTCTCCTCTGTCCCTCTCCTCTCTCACTTTCTCTCTCTTTGTCTCCCTACCTCTCTCTCCCTCTCTGTCTCTCTCCTCTGTCCCATTCTTTTTCATTCTCGCTTTCCTCTCTCTCTCTGTCCTTCTCTCTTTCTCTTCTGTCCTCCTCCTCCCCCCCTCTTCTCTGTCCCTCTCTCTCTCTCCCTACCTCTCTCTCTCTCTCTCCTTCCCTCTCCTCTGTCCTTCTCTCCTCCCCTCCCTCCCTCCTCTCTCCCCCTCTTCTCTGTCCCTCTCTCTCTCCTCCCTCTTCTTCCCTCCCTCCCTCTGTGCAGGTGGACAACTCCTCCCTGACGGGCGAGTCGGAGCCTCAGACCCGCTCTCCAGACTTCACCCATGAGAACCCTCTGGAGACCAGGAACATCTGCTTCTTCTCCACCAACTGTGTGGAGGGTCAGTGAGGCACAGCTGCAGTGAGGGCTCCCATGGGTGCTGAGGGTGCTGTGGGTGAACATCTGGACACAACACTAATCCACAGCACCCACGGCAGGACAGAAGGGGCAGGTTTAAAAGCCCTGTACATGATTTTTCAAAACGTGCCTCGCCCCAGTACAGATATACCCTAGAAGCAGCTGCTGAGGTTAGAATAAGTCCACTGTGTCCTGTCTGCATCTGATTCTGAAGCCTTATATTGTCAGATCATCAGGAAGTGCATACTAGCATGCTCAGACTTGAGGCCACCACACACTACAGGATTTTTCTGTCTTAAACTATTTTTAAACATGCAAAAAGTGCAAACACCACAGACACGAGAAGAACATTATGAGACTTAAACTCTCTGATCGCAAAGTCTGCAGCGAGATTTGTCTGCATAAAAGATCTGTGTTAAAGTCCACAGGAAGTATAGAGTCTCTATCGCTAATCTGCAGCTACACCTCTATAAATAGACACATGTGAAGAACTATCTCGCCTTTTTACTTTGAAAGAACGCCTCAAACTGGATTAAAAGTGTCGTTTTTGTGGACTGGGATCACAATTTGCGGAGTACAATTCCTACAGGGACAAAAACAATAAACCCTTCAGAAACAGAGTCGCAGGTTTATATTTGAAGATGAGGCACAAGTTCTGATCAAACCAAACTTTGCAGCGTGTTCGCATCAGCATCAGAGCATGAGCTGTTTTTATCAGCGCTTATACTGTATGCAAATGAGCCATGTGGTTTGAAGTTTGGTTTCTGTAAAATGTAAAAAAAAAAGTGCCAAAGCTGCATTAAACACATTATTACTCAAAGTCTAGAGTGAGAGGGGCGCACGTCGACACAAACATGTCTTGATGCAGAACCATAAATCAGGCTTTACCGTCTCCTCTGTGAAAGTCTGACTTCGCCCTCAAGCGGGAACTTTCTCCTCTTCAGCCTCGTCCCCTCTCCACTCTCGGCTTCAATAAAACATCTCCATCACAAACTTTTGGGCTCAACATCACACACGAAGCATCAGTTTTTTTTCTTCTTCCTCGCTGCGTTTGGAATCAAATGATCTCCCAGTGGAATACGTTTTTTTCTTAATTCAAGCAACATTTGATTTTGTTTCTTATTTTAAGTGCAAAAAGTTATTATTTTTTCTTATTTTAAGTGTAGCCAGATGTATTTTCATATTTTAAGTACAAAAAGTCAGACCATTTTACTTGTCAAGTGAAATTTACTCAAATCATGGTAAAACTTTCTGATTCAAGTCATCTTAACTTGACTAGATTTTGTTTTTCGCAGTGTATGGGTAATGTGGATCAGATGCTGCACTTTAAATTTACCGCTTCAGGAAAGGTGAGGAATAAAGTCTTTATTTTCAGTTCATCACAAATTTGTACCTAGCGTCTCTGTGTTCGTCTCTCCTCTGCCCCTGACGCTCTGGTTTATCGGCGTTACCGTATTGTTGCTGATGTTTGGTGATCTGACACTGACACCACACACACGAGGAGCAAAATCGCACACAAAGACAAAAATCCTCCCTAAACTCTGGAAGAAGAAATTGCAGCCAAAATCAGGCAAATTCTCCTGTAGTGTGTGGTGGCCTTTAGACTTTAATGATCCACAGGGGAAATGATGTGGACACAGGAGCTCACACATCACAATATAATGTCATGACAAAGAGCGACAATATAAATGCTAATAATAAAGACAAAATAAGTAGCCAAAATAACAACAGAATGGTGTCAATTAAGGCATAACTATACCAATGTGTGCAAGTACAAATAAATGCTAATTATTGTTAGCATTAATTAGCATTCATGGTCTCTGGAAGTCGTGAAAAATGTATATAAAATTTGGACTAGTTCTACTTCACTTTTCTTTTTTTTTTGCAATATTTTATTTTTGCTTTTCAGTTTAATCACAATATTAAACAATGCACAAAAAGAAACAACTGAAAAAGCAAAACCCCTGCCCACCCCACAAAAAAAAAAAAAAAAGTCAGGAAAGGATGCTTCACACAAACATTTTGCAGTCCAATAGTTCAGGCACAGAGGTCAGATGTAAAGTAAAACTGCCATATTCTAACAAAGGTGTCATGAGCCTTTCTGAGGCGTTAGGTGATCTTTTCTAAAGGTGCACAGCTGTTCATTTCTGAACAGCATCTTGCTGAGGGTTAGGAGGGAATCAGACCTCCATGTGACTGCAATGCATTTTCTTGCCACTGCCAATGATATTTACAAAAAAAAAAAAAAATTGACACTTGTTTAATTGCTCAATTTTCTCCAAATTTCCAGTTAGTCAAAAATCAGGATAAGGAGGTATCAAAATGTTTGTGATTGTGGATAAGGCAAAAGTCAAACCAGAACCTATTTCCTTCCTCACATGTCCAGGTGCAGTGCGAGAAAGAGCCCAATTCTACAGAACATCAGAAACATAGATCAGGAAAATCTGGTTTTGTTTTCTGATTTTTTTCTGGAGTTAGATATAACTGATGAAGGAAAGTCTGTACTGAGGATTGATGGTGGCAGATAAACTGTCCTGACATAAATTCAACCAAATATTGTCTTCAGTTGTAGTGTTTAAACACTACTGATTCCCACATTTGTTTGGATCGATACAAGGCTGGTTTAGGACATTCATTTATCAACAAAGTATACATCTTAGAAATACATGAATACGCTCCACCATCATGTAAGAACCTTTCAAATGCTGTAAGTTTGGGCACTACCATGGTACGGCCACATTTCTATCTACTTCACATTTTAAAGACAGTAAAATCAGGTCAGGTTAGAGACCAGAGCAGAGTTTTACTGTGACTGCAAAGCTAATGACAACTGGCATGCTAAGGTGCCCTTCCTGATTATGGGACAATAATCAATAATAAAGTGCTTTCTAATGCAGACAGAACCCAGTGGACTTTGTATGAACCCCAAAGCTGCTTATACCATACATCTGTACTGGGGCAGGACACATTCTGCTCAGATCCGTGGAGAAGAGAACAGGTATAGTGCCTTTAATCTCACTATTGACTTTCCCTTCATAAAGATTTCAACTCAGATTTATTTTCCGAGATTGACGAATTCACTTAATTCTCCAGAGCAGAACCCCTCCCACCATGTGGCCTGAATACCGAGCACTTCTGTCTCATTATTTATGCTTCACGTAAAGTCGTCCGTCAATCACCAAAGCCCCTTTTGACCAGTGAGGATGAAACGGCGTGGGTACAGGACCACTCGCTCTCTCTGTCAGACGTTCCGCTCAGATGTTCAGATTAAACCTGTCAATGCCACGTCCATATTTAAATTGTCTGCATCGTCAGAGAGCTTTGCTGGCTGTAGATCTGAGGAGCAGAGACCGGACCAAGATTAAGAAGGAATTAATCATCAAAATGTGTTAAGTTAAAGTAATGGAATATGTAAGAAATACATGAGGAATGAAGCATGAAGGAGCTGATCTAAAAGTAATACACCAGTAACCAAAATAGAGAGTAGATTTAATACAGAGAGGAGTCAGTCTGGTCCTCACTCCCTCTCATGCCTTCAGTCAAAATTAAACACAACTGTCCAATCACGTTTGTTTATTTCAATGACACATGTGAAACAAAGGAGCTCATTGGTCATCTATCATTTTGAATTCAATTACAGTGCTCACATCCACTCCTGTTTTCAACGCCCACTGCTCTGTACTTACTTCATTCACCAATTTTATTTTCTTAACTGGTGATACTCATAGGATTCATCAGTGTCACGTAATCATTTTGGTTCAAATGTAAAAGATGCAGCCATCCATGGGAGGGGCCCACAGCATGTGACGCTTTGTTGTGATGACGTTTTCGTTGACGTCAGCTCCCACTGGACACCACAGTCTTGTAGCACGGAAGTCAGTGCACTGGTTTCTTTTATTTACTATAGTTGTTTTAGATCAATATTGTGATTTAAAATGTCCAAATTCTAACATTGGCCACGTTTACATGATGTTTTTTGATTCTGAATTTCCATCCATCCATCTTCTTCCGCTTATCCGGGGCCGGGTCGCGGGGGCAGCAGTCTAAGCAGGGGCTCCCAAGCTTCCTTTTCCCCAGCCACTTCCTCCAGCTCCTCCGGACGGACCCCGTGGCGTTCCCAGGCCAGCCGAGAGACATAGTCCCTCCAGCGTGTCCTGGGTCTTCCCCGGGGCCTCCTACCGGTGGGACATGCCCGGAACACCTCCCGAGGGAGGCGTCCAGGAGGCATCCGGACCAGATGCCCGAGCCACCTCAGCTGGCTCCTCTCGACGTGGAGGAGCAGCGACTCTACTCCGAGCTCCTCCCGTGTGACCGAGCTCCTCACCTTATCTCTAAGGGAGCGCCCGGCCACTCTGCGGAGGAAACTCATTTCGGCCGCTTGTATCCGCGATCTCGTTCTTTCGGTCATTACCCAGAGCTCATGACCATAGGTGAGGGTAGGAACGTAAATTGACCGGTAAATCGAGAGCTTCGCCTTTCGGCTCAGCTCCCTCTTCACCACAACGGTCCGATACAGCGACTGCATCACTGCCGACGCTGCACCGATCCACCTGTCAATCTCACGCTCCATCCTCCCCTCACTCGTGAACAAGACCCCGAGATACTTGAACTCCTCCACTTGAGGCAGAGACTCCCCACCCACCCGGAGAGGGCAATCCACCTTTTTCCGGTCGAGAACCATGACCTCGGATTTGGAACAGCTGATTCTCATCCCGGCCGCTTCACACTCGGCTGCAAACCGCCCCAGTGCACGCTGCAGGTCCTGGTTCGATGAAGCCAACAGGACAACATCATCCGCAAAAAGCAGAGATGAGATCCTGTGGTCCCCGAACTGGACCCCCTCCGGCCCCTGGCTGCGCCTAGAAATTCTGTCCATAAATACAATGAACAGAACCGGTGACAAAGGGCAGCCCTGGCGGAGTCCAAAATGCACTGGGAACAAGTCTGACTTACTGCCGGCAATGCGAACACAGCTCCTGCTCTGGTGATACAGGGACCGGACAGCCCTTAGCAAAGAGCCCTGGACCCCATACTCCCGGAGCACCCCCCACAGGGCACCACGAGGGACACGGTCGAATGCCTTCTCCAGGTCCACAAAGCACATGTGGACTGGTTGGGCAAACTCCCATGAACCCTCGAGCACCCGATGGAGGGTGTAGAGCTGGTCCAGTGTTCCACGACCAGGCCGAAAACCACACTGCTCCTCTTGAATCCGAGGTTCGACTATCGGCCGAACTCTCCACTCCAGTACCCTGGCATAGGATTCTGAATTTATTGTTCTGAATTAGTTTGGAAATAAAATATTCTCCTTGGGGTTTACATGGAAATAATAATTCTGAATTGAGGTTTCCATGGAAACAGGTTAAATGGTCTTCATTTAATTGGGCTCAGCGTCTGGGGGAGGGGAACGTTCTGATTGGACAATGACTCAAACGTATTTCCATCTTTGGGAAGAAAATCCACTGTTCAGCTGCTCCCGGCTTTTCTGTCATCTTTTCTGTCGCCGCCGACACAAACATGATCCAAACTTTTTCCGCAGTGGTTCTGATGATAATGAAGCAGCAGCTGGAGAATTCTCTCCTCACGCTTTACGTCTGTGAGCTGAGGAGGAGAAAGGAAGAGTGTGGGAGAAGGAGGAAGAAGACAAACTGAGTCTGAGGCTGCCACACCTCAGCCCACTCCCACATCCCGCTCACAAATCCAAAGAGACGTGGAGGAAAGTCCCAAGAGACGACTGGAGGAGCCGGATCGTCCGGATCACGTCAGAAGGACGAGCCAACGAGCACCAACCACCGGGATTATTTTAAGAAGAAGAAGAAACGTTTACATGATCCAAGAAGAAATTCATTCAGCTTTAAAATCAGAATAAAACCCCCACTTACTTCGGAATGAAATTGAATGTTTAATAATCATTTTCATCAGCAATTAGGCTAAGTGTTTACGTGGACTTTTTTAAGCAGAATTCATTTTTATTCAGAATTAAATTATTTTCATTTGGAATTAAAGCTCTCATGTAAACGTGGAGGTAGTGATTTCAAATCAGATTATAACTATAGAGCACACACAGACACAATGTGGACCTGTACTCATTTCACACCAGGAGTTAGGAATACTTAGTCCTTTGTGCCTCTGTGATATTGCACCATAACAGAGAAACAAGAGTCTGTGATAGTGTCAGGCAGTTGATTTCCCATGATTCTTAGTAACAATTCGCCTGATTGGATGAAAGTAGGTAACCCTGTCTGTATTTTTTTTTTGTCTGAGAAAATGATGTGTAAAATCAATAGATTCCATTTTACAGTATCATTTATTTCTTATTTTGTAGCTTTTACCAGATAATGCATTATGTAATGACCATTTATCCTGACTATGATAAATGAAAATCAGGACCAGGGCTTTAAAATAGACCCAAGCTGATCACTGACTATTTCAAGCCCTTTGTTTGAGGGTTTGAAGGTCCTATAATACATAAACTGGACTCTTGTGAGCTTTAAGTTATGTTCTAATGCTGTTACCTCCTCAGAAACAGACCTGGAGTTGTGTTTTGTTTCATTCACACATTTGAATAAGCCTTTATTATTAGTCTTTTCAAGTTAACAGCTTTACACTTTGTTCAGTAGAGATTGGCAATTCAAGGGTTGAAATCATCCAAATGAGTGAAGGTGTGTGGAGTTCAAAAACACAGTGGAGCACTTCCTGTAACACCACATGACATCACAAAGTGGAACAGAGAGAAGCGCACACCCTGAATCTACAGGATTTGTGTGTTAAACATTATTAATTAATCATTAATTAATCATTAATGAATTAATCATCGCAGTTATACAGCGCCTTTCATGACAGTTTTACAGTTCATTCTTCATTCACTCCACACTCAATGGTGATAAGTTACTACTGCAGCCACAGCTGGGGCAGACTGACAGAAGTGAGGCTCCAGTCTGCACTATCGACCCCTCCGACCACCATCACTCACACACACTCCACCTTCAGACTAGGCAATGTGGGTGAAGTGTCTTGCACTTCACAACAACTGTTTTTTTTGTGTGTGTTTTTTTTGCGATTTGCGCCCCCCTGTGGCACCTGGTATTCCCATTGGTCTCCGATCCAAGTACTGACCAGGCCTGGTCCTAAACATGTGTGAATGAAACAAAACACAACTCCAGGTCTGTTTCTGGTGAGGAAACTACATTAGAACAGAGATCAGAAGATGGCGTAATATGGGCCCTTTAAACTAATCACAGATAACATTCAAAAAAACAAGAGAAAAAACATTACATTAAATTTCACAACCTTAAAAGTCTTTCCTAAGGTGAACTTTTGAACTGTGCTGAACCTTTGTAAAGCTGCTCTCCTGAGCATTGTGCTCTAATAGAGCTGTTCCAGCGTCAGAGGCTCATTTGTATGGAAGCACTCACTCCCTCACTCCGTCTAGATCCTCGAGCTCACCCCTCACATCAATCACTGACTCAGGCTCAAGCTCAGCTCTGCTCCATCCATCACTGCCCCTGCCCCTCCACTCTCACCTCCGCCTGACCCCCCCCTATGGAGAACAGCGCCTCCTACAGGCCCCCGGTGCAGTCCCCACACTGTGAACAACAGGCACATGCACCATCCACCATCGCTCAATGTTTTCTGTGAGGCAGGGGGGGTAATGAAGAGCCACGTTCAAAAAATTATAGCATTAGAAGTAACAAATCTTCGACTAATCACTGGAAGAGACAGTACCATTATATAAAGAGGGGGTATTATGCAAAATCTATCTATCTTTTTGTAATGTAAAGAAATTTTAGATGTCATCCATGCATGTTTAAGTAATTTAGTGATCTCTCCCAGGCCCTGTTCCAACCCTACTTACAGTTAGCTGTAAGATTCTGTGCAAAGCTCTGCCCACAAGCCCACCCTCCATGACAATTCTAAATATACAAAAACATGATACAAAACAGCGCACAGCAACTTTACAAACTGGGTGTGATGTGCAGTAGTTTCATGCATGATGTTGTATGTTGTGATAGCGCTCTGAAGTGGGAGTGACTTAGCACTGAGAGCAAAGGGAGAGGAGACTCGGAGAATCAAAAACAAAACTCGTTAATACATAGTTTTCTGTAAATATGGCATTTTCAAAACAATAAAAGAAAAGATTAGGCTTTCCGAGTACCACCAGATCAAAAACAGGTATATTCCAGGTCTAATCTAGGTCTACACCAGGTCTAAAAGTGAACTACATAATTTTCACTGGAGTTCTATATAATAAATGATCCAAAGGAAGTCAAAAAGTGAATAAAATGAAACACTGTGATAAAACAATCCCATAAAGACTAACATTCTAAATAGCCCTTTGCAAAATGACCAAGGCCATAAAAGAAAAAAAGAAAACACCAATTTGAACACTGCTGCTGGAATAAACTTGAACACATATTCACTATCCACCACAAACAGAGATAAGTTCCTCACTGGGGATGTGAGCTCCACATCCTGAGCAGAGCATCAGCTCCAGGGCCTGAGTGGAGCCGGAGCCTGGGTCAGAGCTCAGAGGTCAGAGCTCAGCCCAGTGACCCTTTGACCTCCGCCTACAGCTGCACACTGTAGCTCTAGTGTGTGAGTGGACTGCAAACATGAGTGTGTGTGTAGGGGTGCATGTGTGTATGTATGTGTGTTTTGTGTGTGTTTGTGTGTGTTTTTGTGTGCGTGTGTGTTTGTGTGTGTGTGTTTTTTGTGTGTGTGTGTGTTTTTTGTGTGTGTGTGTGTGTTTTGTGTGTGTGTGTGTGCGTGTGTTTGTGTGTGTGTGTGTAGCATGTGGACTGTACAGGAGGCTGAGAGGAGCTGAGTGACCTGCAGGGGGCGCTAAGCAGGCTGGTTTGATTGGTGTTTTTCAGATTCTACAATGTGATGATGTCATACTCATGTCAACACTATTCCATGGCCATGTGATGCTATCTTAGGGCACTATTCTGTCTGAAGCTCTGTTACTCTAGATAGAATTTAATCTGATCTTTTGAACACAATCTGAGCATAAAGAGCTGAATGAGCTGGAACTACAGCAGCTGATATGTGCTGTTAAACAACTTTCTCATACATAGGATTACACTCACAAGTGCTAGCCAACTGTTTTTTAGTCACTCTCACCTTTTTGTAATGAACCTGTCCACAGACTGCAGGTGGAAACTATCATTACTAAAACCTGGGACAAGACACATTTTCTTTAAAGTTCAAGCTTTCGTGCATTGTCCCTGATCAAATGTAATAATTTCAAACAGTGTGAGAGCGAGTTAGAGCTGAGCTAAAGTGGGAAGTAGAAAAGGTTACAGTGGATTTAGTGTATGATCTGAAAATAGCCAATGATCGTCACAAAATCTGACTTTTAGAAAATTGTAGTGGAGACACACACTTTTAAATAGAGTAAAAATATGCTAAATGACAGTCAGGATAATACATTTTGAAGCGTGATTCCCTGCTAGAAAATATAGAGAATAAATGATAATAATTAAACTTTCTCTTATGTTATAATGTTCTCTCATCAAAAACATGTCTGAAGAGGTTTTAGATGTCATCCATGTACGTTTGACTAATATCTCTCTCTTAGGCCCTACTCAAACCCTCCTTAACACAATTCTCCATAAAATAAAAAAAATAAAAATAATAATAATAATAATAATACCAAATGGATTTAAACAGCACATTATCAGGAGCTTATGATCACTACAAATGTTCATGGTCCTGTTTAGGAGTTTGTTTTTCAACTAAAATGGTGATCATGACTAACTTTAATTCATTTCAGATCCTGTTGAAATGAACTAAAGTCTAACAAAGCCTCAGACAGAACATGCCTATCGTTAGCATCACACCCCCATCGAATGTGGATGACATCAGCTGCATGGTGTATCCTGAAGAGTTTGTATGAATATATGACACTCTCCCTCTCCTCAGGTACAGCCCGCGGTGTTGTGATTGCGACCGGTGACCGCACGGTGATGGGGCGCATTGCGACGCTGGCCTCAGAGCTGCAGGTGAGGAGGACCCCCATCAACATTGAGATCGAGCACTTCATCCACATCATCACTGCAGTGGCCGTGTTCCTTGGCTTGTCCTTCTTCATCCTGTCTCTGATCCTCGGGTACACGTGGCTCGAGGCCGTCATCTTCCTCATCGGAATCATCGTCGCCAACGTCCCCGAGGGGCTGCTGGCCACCGTCACTGTGAGTAACTCTCTCTATGCTCTGTACCAGAGGTCTCCAACCTTTTTCATTCCTCAGTTACCTTAACAAAAAGAAAGAGCCAAAGAGCTACTACTTTTAGCTGTGACAAGAAATTGAGCATAGGAAAGCCTTAGATGGGAACAGTTAGATCCCTCTAAAACATGTCATTTAGGCATTGAAATGACACATTCACAATGGTTGTCCAATGTGATTTATTTGGTCTTCCGATAATATATGTTATTAGGTTAATTTTTCAGACCAAGAGTTTGTTTTCCTATCTGAAATGGTTTGCACTGCTCCCTGCACTCTTCTTCAGAGTGTTCATGTGATGTTGCTGTGACATGTCCGGTCAGCTGGTCAGCTGATTTATACAGGTTTTAGCCCTGTCTTCTTACCGGTGGGATGGTAGGATGGATCGTCACTGGATTAAAGAGGCAATCTCATACACCTGGGATACTGAGGAAGTCGACCTGCAAATGGCGCTGTCCTGCCTCCACCAGTAGGAAGACGGCACCAAAACCTGTTTAAATCAGCTGACTGGACACGTCACAGAAACATCTCATGACTCTGAGGAAGAGCAGGGAGCAGTCCAAACTGTCAGGGATGAAAACAAACTCTTGGTCTGAAAAAAGAACCTAGTAACATAAACTTACAATGGCAGTTCATCAAATTGGAGTCATTCAGCACAATATGTAGAATTCAGAAATCCCTTGGTGAGCTACCTGAAAGGGGGTGGACAGCTCCTGGTAGCTCCTGAGGTACAGGTTTCAGACCCCTGCTCTATACCGTGCATACTGCTGCTTTAGTATTGGTGCTTTTCAGATTCTACAATGTGATAATGTCATACGGATAACATTGTATTTTGTCATGAAATATGCAGAATATAAATTCACAAATGTTCCACGTGATGATTTCTATTTGTGCCTAGAACTCACTGTATTTTAACAAAAATCTGCATCTCAGCTATGTTCATTGTAGCTGACCCTGTTTGTCTGAAATATGATTGGCCCATAGCATGTTGTGATGTCATCAGGTGCACTGCGTAACTTTTCTAGTAGAGAGTCCATTACCTGCTTGTCTCCATGGAGATGGAAATGAGATATTTCTTTGCCT
Organism: Odontamblyopus lacepedii; assembly: GCA_034769755.1. Taxonomy (NCBI): domain Eukaryota; kingdom Metazoa; phylum Chordata; class Actinopteri; order Gobiiformes; family Gobiidae; genus Odontamblyopus; species Odontamblyopus lacepedii. The sequence continues at coordinate 6,257,608 of CM068359.1, read as the reverse complement.
ATAATGTTCCATGGTATGACATTAAACATTTTCATCTAGCACTTTTTCATTACAGGTGTTTCTATAGCTCAAAAATACATTCATTCCTTCTGTGAATAAGGGTTACTCTTTCCACAGATCTGACCTGCAGTGTAGCATAGTGCTGTAACCTGCTTGTCTCCCTTGTGATAGACAAGTTTAATCTGTACTGTGGAACATTTTAGACAAAGCAATAGCATTTCCATGGAGACAAATAGGTAGTTTTCAAGGGAACAGCTCCTTTTACCTTTAGTTCAGTAGAGATGGACAATTCCTGAAATCATCCCAGTGATTCTAGTGAAGGTGTGTGGAGTTTAAAAACACAGTGGAGCACTTCCTGTATCACCACATGACATTACAAGGTGCAACAAAGCGACCTCAGCTTAAATGTGCAGGTTTGTGTGTTAAACATGTGAATGAAACAAAACACAACTCCAGGTCTGTTTGTGATGAAGAAACATTAGAACACAGATCAGAAAGTGGCGTTATAGGAGCCCTCTAAAACATAACAGACAATTTCCTTTTTTCTCATTTTCTGTAGCGTGCATGCTATGTTTGTTGATGGTTTGTGAGCTATCACCATTTACAGTGGATGCTGGTGGTAATGCGCTGATGAACACAAGTAGATAGTGTCATGTATTTAATTAAGTACTTTAATACAGTGAGTGGCAGCATACACCCGTTACCTTTGATCTTGTAGTCTTCAAATCACTTCAAACATTTCTATTTCTAAACCACATGATCTTTTAAAGGGCCCATATTATGTTATTTTCTGATCTATGTTATAATGTTGTTTCCTTATTAAAAAACTTGCCCAACTCTTAGGGATGTAACGATATTCAAGTCTCACGATACGATATGGTCACGGTATGAAGCTCACGGTACGATATTTATTGCGATATGGTGGGAACACTCACGATATGGTGGGAAAGTTCACGATATTACAATATTCTACAGAATAACAAGAGTGACATTCTAAAATGCTTTGACCAGTCATTTGGTACAACATTTATTGTCATTAGGGATGGAACAAAATCCAAATCTCTCTGGACCAGATTTTCACCATAAACATCTCACTGTACCAGATTTATTACAATATAAAACTGTGAATCTGCTCCTTTTTCCTCTAAAAATGCTTCACAAGACTTAATCCAAAGAATGAAGATGTCAAAGTGCTTAGAACAGTTATTTCTTCATGTCGTCTGCACTGAAACGGAGCAAAGGATCATGGTCTTGGGATTTGATATATTGTGATGGTCCACGATATTATTGTGAGACCTTTGACGATACCATCTCACCATATTTCGGTTATTGTCACATCCCTACAAACTCTACTGAAAACTACCAGTGCATGCCTCTCTACTGAACTAAAGGTAAACGGAGCTGCTCACTTGAAAACTACCACTTCATGACATCACAAGGTGGACCAGAGCATTTTGAGCTTTGAGGATGTAAACAAACTAATAATGCAGGAATATTCAAACATGTGTGAATGAAACAAAACACAACTCCAGGTCTCTTTTGATGAGGTAACCACATTTTAACATGATTTAAAGCTCACAAGAATTCATTCGGTGTAATATGGGACCTTTAAATCTCTTCTACCATGTCTAAATATTCTGAATGCAGTATTTTTTACTCCCTATATCTCTGTCTCACTTGGTGGCGTCTGCTGTGTGTGAGTTTGTTTGCGAGGGCAGATTGACGGTTCTCATTTCTGCAAGTGTCTGTGGACTCTTCACTCGAGGACGATCTCGGGGTTTGTCATGTTTAAAACGGACTGTAGATGTCTCTTATACTCACAGACAGATGGAGGATGTGAAAAGATCATATCATTCAAAACAAAGCAGTTCACAGTGAGGGGAAAAAGGCAAGCAGGAGCAATTCAGAGACATTTCAGAATAAACAACTGTCTTTTTTTGTTTTTTTTGGTTTCCGTTTGAGAAATTATGGTTTAGTATTGTTTAAGAAAGATCTCTTATAGCCTTATGTGTTGATGCCCTTTGGTGCAAAAGATTGAGTTGGAAATGCTTTCCAAAACACACACAATAGGTCAAATCCTCCAACTAAGTAAGTTATTTATATAAACTTTTAGCGAGCCTATTCCCATTTGGCTAGGGGACAGTCGATAAAAACTGTCCTTTTGGTTAATTTGACATCCACTGGCCCACTGATGAGTAGAATGTGTGTGTGCATAAGAGGAGCCTTGAGGGAGGGGGGAGGGGATAAGGGGAACGGGTAAGAATGTATGTGCTTATGTGCATGGGAGTTTACTGTTTTTACAATATTATACAGTGTGACTTTATATCATATCATACCATACTGCACCATACCATACTGCACCATACCATACTGCACCATACCGTATTGCACCATACCATACCATACTGCACCATACCATACCGCACCATACCATACTATACCGCACCATACCATACCATGCTGCACCATACCATACCGCACCATACCATACTATACCGCACCATACCATACCATACTGCACCATACCATACCGCACCATACCATACCATACTGCACCATACCGTATTGCACCATACCATACTGCACCATACCATACCGCACCATACCATACTATACCACACCATACCATACCATACTGCACCATACTATACCGCACCATACCATACCATACTGCACCATACCATACCGCACCATACCATACCATACTGCACCATATCGTATTGCAACATACCATACCATACCGCACCATATCATACTATACCGCACCATACCATACCATACCATACTGCACCATACCATACTGCACCATACCATACCATACTGTACCATACCGTATTGCACCATACCATACCATGCCACACCATACCATACTATACTGCACCATGCCATACTATACTGCACCATGCCATACTATACCACACCATACCATACTGCACCATACCATACTGCACCATACCATACTATACCGCACCATACCATACCATACCGCACCATACCATACTGCACCATACCATACTGCACCATACCATACTATACCGCACCATACCATACCATACTGCACCATACCACACCATACCATACCATACGGCACCATACCATACTATACCGCACCATACCATACCATACTGCACCATACCATACTGTACCATACCATACTGCACCATACCATACTGCACCATACCATACCGCACCATACCATACCGCACCATACCGTATTGCACCATACCATACCACACCATACTGCACCATACCATACCATACCATACCAAACCGCACCATACCATACCATACCAAACCGCACCATACCATACGGCACCATACCAAACCGCACCATACCATACGGCACCATACCATACCAAACCGCACCATACCATACCATACCAAACCGCACCATACCATATGGCACCATACCATACCAAACCGCACCATACCATACCAAACCGCACCATACCATACCATACTGCACCATACCATACTATACCATACCTCACCATACCATACCATACCAAACCGCACCATACCAGACCATACTGCACCATATCATACCATACCGCACCATACCATACCATACTATACCGCACCATACCATACCATACCGCACAATACCATACCATACTGCAAGTTCAGATCACGCCGACGCATTTGGGCCCTTCAGCTTCATTAGGGAAGACTCCAGATGTTCACAGTGCACATTTAAAGTCATAGGTGTAGGTCACATGTTCAAAGTGGACTTGATCACGGTCCCCTGGTGCATGATGGGACATGTAGGCTGAATATATTTTAGCTATAAGCAATTTAAACTATAAGATATGAATTCCCAACAACCAATACATAGAAAAATATATAGAATAAAAATATATAATGCAAAAAAAATAAAATAAAAAATACACAAGTGCTACAGATAATATATTAGAGAGCTAATCTTAAACAATTTAAAACAATTTCATGAAGACGAAGATGTTAAAAATGTGCATTGATTGCACATTTAAAGCTTGTGGTTTTGAAGCAAAGGGGAGAAATCTAACTCTCTGGGCAGAGAGTGAGATCCACAGGACTCCCTCTGTAGTAGTTTGTCAGTCCACCCACATTGTTCCCCTTGCTGTGAATGTAGGTTATAGAGAGAAATATGATTATTTGACTTTGTTTGGAGTATTTCATAGTATGGCATTAAACCTATCTCTCTCTTTTTTTTTTTTTTTTTTTTTTTTTTTTTACTAAAGCAGATATAATTGTAAGATGTAGCTACTAATAATACCAGACTGCAGAACATTCCAGGCAAGTGATGGTCTCCCCGCCTGAAAGGTTACATGGTGTATCTTTAATAAAATACCCAGAAATTGCTGCAGATTTTGTCTGATAGCTTCATTTAAGAATCCTAATGCATGAAGAGGAGAATGAATCATCGATAAAACCACTCACTTACAAGACTTTCTTCTCTTTTATTTTCAAACCTTTTTCACCACTCCTTTAAACTTTGGAAGATCACTGCTTTAATAAGTCAAATTATTGTCCCAAACATCATATTTAGGTTTGACAAAGAGCGTTTTCAGCCACACAATGGATCCATCAGCCTCGTTATCAGCAGATAATGCCTCTGATCTGAGAAGGACTACAGTAATATGTGTTCTACGAGGCGCGAACCAGCCCATTCACCACCGGGCTGCGCCACTGAGCCAAATAATGGCTGCATTTAGAAACATCGATGCCTCGCACAAAGAAGAAGATTATACATGTTTTTATTGGACTTTGAGCGTTTGTGGGTGAATATGTTTGGTTCACAAAACATCACAACATTCGATAGAGCGTAGTTTAAAATGGAGCTGTCCATGGTAGAATGTCCATGGAATATATTCTTCTGTTACTACTGTTCTAATATCTTCTCATCACAAACACACCTGGAGTTGTGTTTGTTTCATTCACACATGTTTAACACACAAGAGAGTTGTTCCACCTTGTGATGTCATGTGGTAATACAGGAAGTGCACCACTATGTTTATAAACTCCACACACTTCACTAGAATCATTTGGATGATTCAGCCCTGGAATTGCCAGTCTCCACTCAACTAAATATTAAAGGAACAGTTCACTTGAAAACTACCTCTTCATGACATCACAAGGTGTGTAGCAGCCGATAATGTAATAATGGCCAATAATGTAATAACTGCCTATAACGTAATAATTTTTAATGTAATAAAGCCAATAATGTAATAACTTCCGAGTAATGTAAGAAAATGTA